>LKNJ01007122.1:0-13724 GCA_002120245.1 Maccullochella peelii
TGTGCTCTAATCGAGGGGTGACGAGCTATTCTGTCTATTTAGAAAAACTTTGAAATTAAACACGAATTCCCCCGAAAGCCCAGGTGTCCCAGTTTTACACCAGCACTTAAACGCAGCATGCATTTACGAATCTGTGTAGCTGAACAGCGTGAATATAGTCTCAAAACCCCAAAAGCGAAAGTAACCTGATCCGTGCGTAACAGTCGATCCGTGCAAACAAATTTAACAATCTATAAATGAATACAAAAGAATGTCTCAAATATTTTTAGACATTTGTATGTGCAGGAAGCTTATAGAAAGCGAAAAGGATCAGATCTGAAGTTGAAGTTAAAAATCTAAGTAAAATATACATATTTATTCAGGTTGTGATGTGTGCATTTGTAAAACTGTTTTTTTGGTTTTCAATTTGCTTGGTATTTGTGTCTGGATTGGAACATGCCTTTGTAAGTACCCAAAATTACACACAAATCATTGTTCACATTTACAAATCTTGTTTTTCATTTGTAGATCATGTAATACACATTTATAAATATTATTGAGACTATTTTCACTCCATATCTTCCCTACCCTTGACATAGTTCAAGACTAAAAAGCAATCCAACATGGCTTGATTGATGAAAGACAAGTGGTGATCCAACCCAGCAAGCTGTGCTTGATTATGACTATAACTATAGACAAAAGACAAATCAAACTTTCTGATAAGAGATTTGCTCCATTTGAAGGTGATCATGGTGATCACCTGCAGTATCCTAATATCAACACAGCTCAGTTTGTGCGTTGGAAACAATAATAAAGTCTTGTTTTTCTGCTCTCTGTGTTCTCTGGCAGCAACTTTGAACTTCTACGCTATTTATTTTGTCTCCGATTCAGTCAGCTGTGACAAAACACCATCCCCAGTGGGATAGTTTGTCAAAGAAAACATGAAGCTGTAGTTTTATTTTCTCAGAGCGATTCTTGAAGACTTTGTCCACCAGTAACATTGGAAAATATATATTTTTAAGCTCATGCAGTATTATTATTCAGGTTGGGGTGTCATGCTTGCATTTTGAAGAAGGCTTTGCTACAAGGCAAACGAGCAAATGTGAATTGTGAATAAAAAGGAGTGAATAAACAAGGTGAATTAAATGAAAAATTAACAATCACTTATGCTTGAAGAATTATATCAGCAATTTACACTAGCATATATCTTTGGGAATATTTTAAAAATGATTCTGAAATGACAAATATAAAGAGGTTCTAACACATTCATTAAATGCACACATGCAGTTGCTGAAAGGGGAATGCATAATATCCTCCTCGCAATTTCCAATTCAGATAATGTCACAGATATAACTAGAGATCCAAAGACAACTACCGATCATCATTTCATGTCATTTTAACCTCTCGTTTCCTGGGTCAATTTCCACCACCATTTCCAACACCAGGGACATATCAGGGCACCAGATGTCTGTGTGAAATCACCCTAACTCTGTGTCATCCATGCTGAATGGCTCCCATTTATGAGTAATGTACTTCCCGTCCTCTGATGCTTTGTATTTCAGTCAAAACAAAGGTATCTGATGTCCATTTTAATCAGCGTGAAAGGCTGTGGGCTGTCAGGAATCCAGCCATGATTTTTATTCCCTGGTCTCTGATTTCTCCAGCTCTGAGAACATCTGCAATTAGCTCAGATCAAAGATGACATCTATGCAGGGAGGGTTTGCCTTTTACATGGATTACAGTTGCCTTATCAGTAAAGGTCAGCGCATGATGCAAATATTCAATGACAGCATTTATGTTACACCGTCAAAGCAATTTCAAGGCTCTGCGTGCTATGGCAACCTTGGCCTTGGTCTGTACTTTCTACTCTTTTGGAGCACAAAGTTGATCTTAGTGACCTTTGAAACTAAGGAAAAACTGATATGAACCTGAAGTAAAATCCACTTATGTATTTCAGAGAAGTTGAAATGCACCTTTGGAGCTTGATGAGCTAGCTAACATCTGAAAGTTTTCTTATATAAAATGATTGCTAAATGACGCACACCACATTGCAGGTTATAATTATGGTCAGGAAAAAGAGTTTTGCTTTTAATGATAGAATCAAATATGCTTTTGAAATATTAAGCTGATAAATTTCACGCAAAATGTATAGATAACATTTTTGAAATTAAACTCTTCAGTTGCTAGAACATTTCTGAACAGGACATATAATTGCTCTACGCTTCACACATTTCAGCTCTAATTACCCCCTTTCTGCACCAATTGCACATGAATGCAAGCGCTACAGACGAAAACAAGGTGGGCTGGCTGGGTCATTTGTGAGCGGTCTTGGGTGTTTGTTTGCAGTCTGATAATAGAGGCCTTACCTGGCCTTCTCCTCCTTCATCAGCATGTGTGGTCGCCGCCAAGGGTCCTTGAAGTTCCTCTTAAAAGAATCAGGCAGGATCTTTGCCACCTCTGCAGGTCAAGGTGTGGGGATGAAAAGGTGGAAATGAAAGAGGCAAAAATCATGTCAGATAAGCTCTTGTTTCCACTGAAGAATACATTTTTTTAAATTACAGAAAAGTCAGTTTATAAACACATCCCACATTTCGACTGTAGAAGCTCACCCCATGACTCAAAATGACTCACTGTATCAAATGACTCAAAGTGGCGTGAGGCGCAGTGGTACTCAGTTTTTCTTGGAAATCTCCTACTTAGAAAGTTGTTTATCTGTGTGTGTGTGTGTGTCACTGAGGCATTTGAAATAGTGCAGCTGGAGATAAGGCTTCAGAACAGATGTGCACATTATGTGTTGCTTACAATAAAAGTGTTAACAAGAGGTACCCCAGAGAATACTGAATCACCAAATTAATGTGCAACAGAGTTCAGAGCAGGAGTGCGTGCATAAATGCATGCATGTAGGGGCATGTAGAAAAGGTCATGTTCTCACCTTTCGCAGTGCTGCATATGGCGTTGTTTCCAAAGCATCCTCGACGCTGTTTGAGGTCAGGACAAGGCGTGCCTCCGTTTCTAGGGGGAACAGACACTTGCCGACTCCTTTCTGTGCTGCCAACTCCACATGGAGATGTGCATGATGACCAGGGACCCCATGATCCTACCATGCAGTCAATGGCTGCTAGGGAAGCAGGGAGACAGAGAGAGATCAGATGAGGGTTTTAGATAAATGTCAGGAGAAAGAAAGATGGGGGGAAAAAGTCGAAAAATATGAATGAGAAAATTAGAAGGAGCATCTGGAGCCTCTTGTAGTGATTTTAGGTTGCTTTAGGTTTTCTCAGTGTTAAATGCAAAGAAGGTCAAGTACATTTTGGGAAGGTGAGAAGATTTAAAGGCATGCAGGCAGAAGAGAAAGAAACACAGACGAGCTCTCTCCAGCTGTGCCGTTACAATAAATGCTCCAATTCTGACAAATCAATTGATCTTTACCCCCTAATCTTTGCTGTCATGCCTAACTGCATGACTCAAAGTGTGAGCTGTGACACACACCCAGATATAGAGTCTACTCAGGTAGGTGGGCAGCAAACAAGTGACTGGGTCATTACCGTCTACTAACGTCAGATCAGCCAAACCCCAGACTCAGGAAGTTTGTGATCCAGGTCAAATGTGGGGCCCATTTAAAAAAGAGGCTAATTTTGCATCCTGTTCTCTCTGGTTTCCCTCTACCCCACACTTAAACACACACACACACACACACACATAAATGCAGCACACCACATAAACACAGCAGCAACAGCAATCAGGTTTCCTGTTCAGTAGGCTGATTTAGCCAATTACATGAGGCTAAGAGGAAGCTATATTAGTTAGATTGCTGCTTTGATCAAAGCCAAGAGTCTCCAGCAGTAATCAAGCCTTGTCCGACACAGAGCAGACATTTAACAGCCTTGTATAAGGGAGGCAGTGCCCACTCCACACACAAATTGATAAATGCAAACAAATACATTTACACCAGAATACTTTATTCAAAAAGCCTGATATTGGTGTGGAGCTTCTTTGTAGACAATAAAAGTTTAACACAATAAGAGCAGGTGCACCCCTGCTTGAAGCTATTAGATGTTCTTAGGAAATTATAGGCAGGGAGAGGATAAATATACCATAACTGAATCTAATCCTCCCTCGCCATCTAATCTACCACACTCTGTCTTTATAATACACTCACCCCAGAGTACAATGCTGCAAGTGAATAAGTGTGTGTGTGTGTGTGTGTGTGTGTGTGTGTGTGTGTGTGCAGTAGAAAGAGAGAGAGAGAGCTTTCAAGGTGCCGCCTGTTCGTTTCATTCCCATGGTCCTGTTGGGGTTTTGGGGGGGTGGGGGGCTGTCTCAGTGACACAGCCGATCCACAAAGCCACTGTGGAATCTCTGCATTCCTGCACATTAGTGCTGCCCACCTGACACTCGCCTTTCCCAGATCACCACACACACACACACACACACACACCCCCCGAAAACAATTTCTGTCAGATTAAACCCACCCACTTGGGCTTGTTCCATCTTCAGTCATCACCCTAAAACACACAGACATACACATTACCCCGTGTAGTATTGTAGAGTGACATGAACTTTCTTGAAAGAATACTGAGGGATGTGATCAAATCAGACACCGCAACCATATCAACTTCCTACTCTAGACTCCTCCACCTCTTCTTATCCTTACTCCTGTCTCCACGCCTTTCCTTCCCTCTTCTACATGCTCTGACGTTCACAGAGGCCGTTTTTATGTTGCTGTTTTTCCCTTTCTCATAGTGGGAAAAGCACAAGCAGGCAGGGCAGTTGAGGTCTTTACTGCAGAGGGGTGTGCAATGAAACCAATAGGGTCAGCGAGTTCCCGCACCCGAGGGGAAACAGGGCTATTACCCCTCTGATCAATACCGACATACACACTAACAGGACAGGACTAAGGCCCTGTCTGGAAGTCACAGCCTGTTGGCCCCAAGCCACCAGAGGTCAGAAGGCAATTACCAAACTGTGGTGGTCCCCCGCTCTGCTGCTGGTACCACCAGTGCAACAGTTCCACCACCCACATAACCCTGCCGACAGTCTGACACAGCCTGACCCACAGAGCTCACAGCCACTGTTGTCCCCTGTCCCCATTGTTGATGAGAAAGTCCCCAGTTGGAAAGCATGCCACCACCTCTGACCTAAGTTGGAAGTTGCATATTTCTATGTACCATTCAGGATTTAGCAACATTTGAATCAAAATCTGATAACAGTTGATGGTTCCTGTGGTCACTGTCAATTAAATCAGATCAAACCACACACACAAATACTAAATATTTCAAGCCAAGTTTTCAGGGACTTTAAAGAATGATAGCTGTAGAGAGGATGCATAACACTGTTTGAAATATTTCAAAATGCAGCTATAGTTTTAAAAAAAACAATGGTTACTGCTAGGAGTTTTGCTCCAGAGTCTGTGGCAGTATGGCAAATTTTCCTGGCAGTTGGCAGAGCTTCAGACAAACGGCAGTAATTGAACCAAACCACTGAATGTGTATCCAATATCAGCACCTTTATCGCCCAACTTGTCAACCAATCTCCAGTCACACTTGATACAGTAAGATAATAGCGTACTATCTAGCTTTTCAGATTGGCAGTCGTTTGCTTTTTCTTTCACTCTCCCCGAATTCTGCTTCCATTTTAGGGTTTCATAACAAAAGAGTAATCAGACCTGCCCGCCCAATCTTCTTCTCCCTTTATCACTTTGTTCCACACTCTCTTGTTCTTTCTCCCCCATCTGTCTCCTTTTTTGGGGTCCTTTTTTCACTCTCCCACCCCTTCCATCCACCCCCCATCTCCTTTCTGATGGGACCCAGATGTCCAGCTGCTCTGGAGGACCATTGCACCCCAAAAACCTCCCAAGCCAAACTCCCTCCCACGTAGAGAGCTGGGCCTCGGTCCTATCAGACAAGCCTTATAACGTTCTGCAACACAAGGGAGAACCATAAGTCTGTTAATAGGGGTGAATGACACGGGACTGAGCCCTAATAACAGGTTAGCACATAAATGTTTCCTGTAGACACCTTGAAAAGCAGAGCCAAACAAACCAACTAATTAAAAGGATTCATTACAAACACAGCTGAAACTGATTTTCTGTTAAAATTGCAGGACCTAAGAAGACCTTCTGAATACTGACTCCAGATCCTAAAAACAATAAAACAAAAAAACAAGAAACATTTGTTTACCTTCAAAAGACAATTCAATGACAAAGTAAACTTTACTTCAGAGTAATTCACAGAGTTGAGTGAAAGCTACAACAAAGTGGGTATTCTAGTGTGTGCAAATTCATAATGTACCCCTTTTAGACAGAGAGTACCTCATTAACAACACAAGTTAGACAAATGCCTTAGGGGAATTATAAAGATGGCGGTTCCTGGATTGCACTCCATGTTATATGTATTTGGCTCACTAAAACCAAACTAAGAGTCTACAGCTATGCTAGCAGCTCTGTGAGGCTGTACATATACACAGCGGTGCTACAAGCTAAATGCTAACACTAGCATGCTAATATGCGCACCATAACAATGCTAACCTACTGATGCTAATCAGATATATTTACCATGAACAGCTTTTTTAGTTTAGTGTGTTAGCATGCTAACATTTGCTAATTAGAACAGAAAAGCTAAGGCTGACCTGATGATGGCGCTAGAAGAATCGTTAGGTGATCACCAACGTTATAACAATTTATGCTGAGAGGGACATGAATGTATGTGCTAAATTTCATGCTAATCCATCCAGTATTATGTTGAGGAATTTCACTCAGAACCACAAATGTCAACCTGCTGGTGGCGCTAGAGGAAAAGTCAGGGGATCACCAAAGTGAGTAAGATTCATCCTCTGGGGACCACAAATGTCTGTGCAAAATTTCATGGCAATCCATCTAATGGTTGATGAGATATTTCAGTCTGGATCAAAGTGGTGGACCAATTGACAGACCAACATTGTCATCCATAGAGTTATGCCGCTATTAGCATGGCTAAAAATGTATTTGTATCTAAATAAAGCAATTGTTTTTCAAGGGTTGGTTAATCACTTGCGTTACCTTACAATCAAGTAACATTCTCTGGATAATCTACAGACCTGCTGTGTATTGAAGAAATAGTTCCTTTGAAAACTGTTGACACCCCCAAGTTCAAAATGGAGCACAACATTTAGGTTTTCTTATCATGAAGAGGCCAGATGAAGGACTTCAAATTTGCAACCAGGCGCATCCATCGCAGTGCGTGCAGTATGTGAGTTCCAGGAGAAACTGGGCCGTAAGCAGTTTGTCCCAAACACAGCTGGCCTGTTTCAGCCAAGCTGGGTAAAAACATTCACTACTCTTAGAGGTTAAAGAAAGAACGTGTGGGAAGCAAGGAAGAAAAAAAAAAAAAGAGGGAGTGAACGTAGGTGGAAAGAAACAATATGGCATGACAGCATACCGCAACCTAAGGGAATTGAAGAGAAGCCGAAGTGCCTGCAGGAGAGACAAATGAATGATGAGTAAACCTCTGGTGTATCTGAGGCAGAGGCTACAATATGTCTTCCTGCTGAAGTGAGAACTACCAGACGCCACAGTAGGAGAAGAGAGGAGCTGCACCTACCATCCTCCCCTGAGCCAGTTTCATCTCTAGAGTCAAAGAAAGAGCAATTAGAGACTTATTGTAGGGCTGACATGGAAATTATGCCATGTAGCAAAGATACTTCTACAACAAGAGACAACTCCCCACTTGGATTTCTAACACTGTACATGCAGTATCATTCATTTGTGATGTTCTGTTAACTATAATGCCCTGTAGTATTAGCATAAGGTGAAGAAAGCGAAGGTTTATCTAGTCAAGAAATGTCTCAGATGCGTAATTGAAGAGGCAACAATTGAGGCTGCGTTGAATTCTGATGTACTGAATCCTGTCAGTGCAGAAATACACATCTTCTCTGCCTCTGCCATGATGCATTTTTTTCCTCCGTTTCAAAATAAGGTCCCTTTCTAAGCGACTGACATTGGTATTGCTTAGTTGAAAATGGTTCTGTAGCTGAACTTGTTTGGGTCTATGGAGGTTTGGTGAAAAATCTATTAGGAAAGTGGGGTTGCAAAGTTGTAGATGTGGAACCCAAATGCAGACGTACTCAGTGGTAGAAGTGAAAAAATCCAAAAAGGTTTATTGATCTGACAATGGCAGGTAGAACGGTCCAGAGTACAAAACTAACGAAACAAAAGGTGATCCAAAACAAAGTGACAAAACAACTTACTGAGCAGTGAAACACGTAACAAGGCATGAAGCGCACGGCACAAGGAAACATCCCAGCAGAAGGTAATGCTCTGATAAGACACACAGGGAAAAGACAGATCGAAATAGTAACAGACTAACGAAGGGAACTGAAACCAGGTGAGTAACGAGACACAGGTGAAACCTAATCAAAGAAGAGACGAGAGGCCAACCACCCACAAGAAACAAAGAACAAGACCTTCAAAATAAAACCGGACCATAAACTTAATACAGGACAACAACCATAACAATGAATAAACTCAAGAACCAATACCAAAATGCAGAAACTTAAAATTAACATAAAATAAAACTTTCAAAAACATAAAGAACCTTAAATCAAACATAACAAAAACCAGGTAAATAGATAGTAAACAGTAAACAGATTTTTGTGGGTTGTCCTGCTTACGTTTTTTTTTTGTTTCAACAAAATATTTTTCCATTTTTACAACCTGAAGAAACCCCCAATAACATCATAGTAACTGGGACACTCTGCCAGTCTGGTGCAGTTTCTACTTGCACTTTATACTTGCCAGACCACAGTGAGTGAATCAAAACAAGTCCGGAAATGCATGGCACATCACTTTAAGTTGTTTGTGTTGTAGGGAGGATTATTTTCTTTCCTTTAAACATTGCACCACTGACTCCACTTATTTTAAGTTAATACCTCGCAGCTCAGAGTAATGTGATTATTAAGTGCACAGGAACATCCTCCACACTGTTTACAACCAACACAAATTCCTGACTAATACTTCCTTTGAACGATATCTCTGGAGAGTCTCGTATCACACTCTAAAGAGCTTTAAGTGTTTGTGGTGCAAATAGTCTACCAGTTTCTTCTGTCTCTCTTCTGATATCACCCACTCCAAGCTCTTTGCTCCGCTACATCTGACATGACTAAATTACAGACTGTGACAGACAGTACACAGACAGACTCCTTGAAGCGTTACAGAGCTGCAGGATCAGGATCAGATAACGTCTGAGTGTAATGTGGGTTACAAAACATCAGGGCGCTTTGATGGAACCGAGCCAGGCCACAAGCTGCGTGTTGTGTTTGTACTGTAAGGATGCTCAGGTTGCAGAGGGAGGAAGCCAAGGTGCTTTTCTCAGCATCACTCAATGCTCACTGATCCATACGGCATTTATAAGTCATGGCCAAGTCAACATCATTTTCATGTTCAGATTCAGACAGATTGAAGACTGTAAAACTATTAAAAACACACAATCCCAAAAGTTTATAACCGTGAGAATAAATCTTTCAATTTGTAGATGATTACTAGGCTTGTCACATGAATACTCAGCGGACATGGCTTGATTTATAGATATTCTGTAAAGTGAAACATTGTCCAACCTGTAACACCTGCATCCCATCATTCTGTGACACTGTTCCCAGAGAGAGATCTGCTACTGTGTCACATCAGGATTGACCTGTCAGAGCGACACATGAGGCCCACGGGGCTAAAAATCCTCATCTGACACGTGAGTGAACCGGTGCACATGGCAGCTGTTAGCTGACCTCCGAGGGACCAGCTGCTGTTGAACGGTACAGTGATGACTCAACGCTAACCTCAGGTGCCTTCCTGTGCTTATTCTGTTAAGTTTCAGCTTGGCAGGCACATGGGATGGATCAAGTGATGCCTGGGCTGCACTCAGCTGGCTGCTGGATGATAAATACTGTCTCTTCATCTGTCTTTGACTGATTGGTGGACAAATTGAGATCTTCCTGTAGTAATCCCATAGTTTTAGTTGCTAGTAGCCACACCTCTGCATGTATCAATTTATACTGAAAAAGGCTCACTGCAAGAAACCTTTTTTCCATGCACAATCTATCTCATTGATTGATTAGAAAAGTCTGCAATGTGTGACCACTTGATTAACACCACTCTAATCAAAATAAAAGCAGACATGATATCTTAAGCAAGTTTGAAGCCTCTACAAGTTCAAGTCAAGTTAAGCTAAGTTTATTTCTATAGCCCAAAATCACAAATTTGCATCAGAGGGCTTTACAATCTGTACATACAGATGTTGTAAAAATGCATTCAAACATCAATTAACTGAAGCTATATGCTTCACAAAAGGCTAGTAATATAAAGTACACAAGTATTTAGGTTAATAGATTTTTGAAAATAACTGCAGTAATATAACATGTTACAGTTACAAAGTGATTAACAGGTGGTTCAGCTATCTTTGCAGTAAACAGTGAGGTCTCATAAAGTGTATTACAGTTTCCATCACAGGACTTTTGTACACACTTTTAAGTGATTAAGTGATTAAGTCTGGATGAGGCAGCCTGTTCACATCACACAACACTCAAACAAAGGTTCACTGTGTATACACTAAATGTGCCTAAATAGAGGGATTGCTGCAGAATTTTAAGTGCTCTTTGACTTGTAGGACTGACCCTGCAGGTGCTTGTTAAGGTGCACTTAAGATGTGGGTCACACTCTGAGTGTATCTACACACAGATAATCACTCCTCCTGAACTTGGGATGTTTCAACATACTGTAAGAGCGACCTCTGTCACATCTCAGATGCAACTCTACTGTAATCCTGACCATCTTTGGCAGTCTGTTCCCATGGTGTCCATTCCTTCATTTGTCCATATATAGCAGCAGACAGGATGATGAGGCAAAAGGTCACCCACACTCACTTTTCAGGATTCTGTGAACAATTAACATTGAGCTCATGATTCAAAGTACAGTTTAATCTTTCGTTGTTGCAATGCTGTTTTGTGACTTTGTTATGATCATTCACTCCACTTTCTAACCACTCCATGACCAGGTTGTGCAATTTGCAGCTTAAATGGTCAAGGGTCAACCCTGGAAACTTAAAAACACATACACACAACCTGCTGTTGAAGACAGGAGATACCCCTCCAAGTCCCCCTACAAATGGTCACTTCTGGCTGGTCACTTAAAACAAACAGCCTTATTGGGTGCACTAGAGACAGTTATGTGTAGTACGTCTCACTGTCTCCATGTCACCTCAATGCCAGCCATCTCTGGCTCAAACTGGACAACGATGAACAACAGGCCTCAGTGGACAGGACACAGTTGGAATCCACATAAAAACTGTACAGCATAGGTGTTAATTTTCCCCAGACATTGAGCTTCCAAGCCTTACTGTAAAAGCATCAACATGTTATTTGATGTCAAATTTCAGTTACCAGAATAGAACAAGCAACTCACCAGATATTTGGCACACACGCTGATAGTCCTCGCAGCAGTCTCCGGTTTTCTGACAGTAGGTATCACAGTAGCACACTGTTTTTCTCTTGCTGTACTCAAAACACTCGTTGTTCCGGCCGGTGCAGCAGTTTGGGCTCTCCCTCTCCCTGCAGCCCGCTTCAGCCTGTGGAACAATTTCCCCGCAGAAAAACGCAAAATATGCACAAACGACAAACCCAAGACGCGCCGAGCTCCATCCATGCGTTCCCATGACGGAAACCTCTCTGGGTCCACTTGATCCACACTTACACACACTCCGCTGGTGTATGCTTCACTTTGGATGTTGCTTAAACCTAAATTATGTTATAAAGACACTTGTGGCATTTCGTATATAAAATCAAAATCCAATGTAACTTCAGCATTGACACCTACACGAACAACTGATGCGTAAAAGTGGAGTTTGTGTGCGCACACCAGATCCCCTCTATCCGTCTGTCCGACACCGCCCCTTAGAGCTAATGTTGGTTATTAGGAAAGACGTACATTACCAGTCTCTCTCTCTCTCTCTCTCGCTCTCTCTCTCGCTCTCGCTCGGTTGTGCAATTTGTAACAACAAACGTGTGCTAATGTCTTATTATTCTCTCAAAGGGTATTGGACCACCTCTGTTGCTGAGCTACAAATGAGATGCAAATCAAGAATACGTTCATTTTTGGTGAAAAACCAAACCACACAAAATAAGCCCTAACGTGGGCATTTATAGTGACTTGCACCGTTGCACCAAAGCTGGAACCAAAAACATTTCAAGGAATCGAAAAGATTAGCTACACACAAGTGAAAAGATATCTGTGAAAAGTGTCTAAAATCGTCTCGATCAGTTTAGCTTCCAATCAGAAAATCCAATTCAGCACCTCGGACAGCGGCGCAGCCACTTTATATCAAAAGCAGTAAATAAAATAAAAAGTTTACATGAAAATAAAAGTCAGCCAAAAGCTTTTGCGCAAAGTGACGAGGTCCTTTTTGAGCTGCAGCAGCAAAATAATCCCCACTCGTAGAACTAAGAGCATCCACCCTTTTGACTGGAGAACAATAACATTACTTACCCTTCACTGGTTTTGAGTGAATGGAGGCTCTCGGGGAGAAACTGAGCAATGGGGGGATACTGTAAAAGCGCATCAGGACGAGAAGAAGACAATCGCCATTATTGTCAGTTGTAAAATATTAAAATTCCCTACTTCAGTTAAAGACGCAATATCATAGGTCAGTGCAAAATTGCTAGATTAAAAGTACTGTAAATGCACTGCTTCACATTGTATTGTCTAAGCAGATATTAGTACTAAATTCCCATGTTGTGTTTGACGCATTACTCTGATGTTGATGTTTGATGGAGGGGTCACAACCCCCATCCATGGGGTCCCAAAATAAATCTAAGGGGTCACAAGATGATTAAAGGTAAAGAAAATATATGTTTCTATTACTATATATATAAATTATTATATATATATATAAATTCTTCAAATGAGAGGGAAAAATTACTACTTTTTTAACTCACATCCACATTAAGACTATATATCATTGGGAACCACTGATATACAGTATAAGTGTTTCCATCTACAAAATAAAGTGGAGCAAAATGATGAACTATGTACTTCATTACAGTAAATGTACTTCGTTAAAGTATTTGTAGTCTACATGTTGGGCAAAAAGTGGAGCTATAAATCCACTACTGGACTCCTCTCAGAAAAAATAATTTTTCATCTCTTGAGTTCAAAGATGAGCTCAAGGCCTGAGCTGTGTGGATAATGTCTGTGGAGATGATGAGAGATTTTTAGGCAATACTGGACCAATGCTCTCTCCAGCAGCAGAGGAGAGGAGGAGGAGGAGGGAGTGATGATGTTAGGATGAAGGGAAGTTGGTAGGTTCTTTGACCCTTCTCATAAAGCCCTATTGTACAGATATGAAGAGAGAGGAGGCCTCTCTCATCACTGAGTGTATATGTGTGTGTGTGTGTGTGTGTGTGTGTGTGTGTGTGTGTGTGCGCCAGAGCAGTAGGGAGGGAGAGATTCACATATGTGTTTGAGGCTCTGGCAACAGCTCCACCTACTGTTCAATAGGAACTTTTGGCATGTATCTCAATATTGTCCCCGTTCATGCTGCCATTCCAGGTTCTCTCCTGTCAAACTGATACTTATTATCTTATTATAGTTAATAAACCCCTATTCTCTGCTGCATGGTACATTGATTCCTACACCTTCACACATACCAGAGGTGGAATGTAACTAAGTAATGTATATTTTAAGGCACTTTTCACATTTCAGAGGCAAACATTGTATATATATATATATA
>LKNJ01007123.1:0-13719 GCA_002120245.1 Maccullochella peelii
TCTCCCTCTCCATCTGTAAGATGGTATTACAAAGATTAGTTTAGATGGAAGGGCACACAGGCTTGTGTCATGATGGACAAAAACAAGAAAATCCAAAGCCCTTAAAGGAAAATTGTCTTTACAAGACACATGAACTGTTACGCACAGATGGAGGTACGTTTCTGAAATTTCAAACGGTCTTTTCTTTTAAATTTATACACAACCATTTTATTATTATTATTTTTATCATTTATTAATTCCTCATGTAGTAGGTGGCCACCCCCTCCATCCTCTTGTTTAAAACAGGGCAGGAGGCATAAAAAATAGGTTATTTCTCATAACTAATACAGTAGATGAATGGAAACATATTCATAATAATCTTAAATATTTGATAAAAACGAAAAGGATTTGATAACTAAAAGCAATGTGAGTCGTCCATTTGAATGGCTGCAGGGAGGGAAATAGGCAATATTCTGCACATCAACAGGGGAAGCTAACAAGCTACTGCAGTTGCAACTGAAAGTGTATATTAGTTTATAGAGATGTTGTGTGCATCCTGGTTATGCTATAATGATAGTTTGGTAGAGCTCAAAAAGGCACAACTACATTCACTAGGGCATTTTTCCATTTATTGTCTCCAACTGAAGTCTCCTCAGCTTTTTGCCTTCAAGTAAGTCAAATCTTACAGCAGACTAGTTTAAGAGACTTAAACTTGAGACAAGTCTCGAGTATACAGCTCTGGGTGAGACTGAACCAAAAAGCAAATGTGCTGTAAAACTAAAACTAGAGCTAAAAGGCTCTAAGAAGCTCTGCACATAGAACTGCAGAGTTTGGTCATTATTCTCTGGGTTTGTCACTTTGAGTGACCCTTTCACATTACATGTAGACATTTGATTCACTGTTAAATATTATTTCATTTATTTTAAAATATTTATAACTGAAGCAGCTTCAAGTGTGTATATGTGTGTGATGATTAAGGGCTGTGTGTGTGCGCGTTCCTTACCTGAATGAGCCATACTCAGGTGGGGGCTGGTATCGGACGTGGGGCACCTCCCTCGAGTGCTCCCTCCCTCTCTGCTCCTGGTAAAAATGGCCTCCAGGCTCCTGCTGCTTGGTAGGCAAGCCCATTCCTTTGAAGGGGTAGTCTGGAGGCGGGCCGCGATGCTGCGGCTTGTAGTAGTCGCCCGGCGGCCCTGGTGGGGGCAGCAGGGGGGAGAGCGGGGCGCTAGTGACGGGAGCGTGGGCCTTCACTCCGCTGGTGGCCAGGGAGAGCTGCATAAGTCGTTCGCTGAGAGATCGAACATGTCCTTGCTTCAGATCCTTCAGCCCATCATCCTGGTGCACCTTCCCCGCGCCGCTCACTCGCTGCACCGTGGGGCGACCCTCAGTGCGCACCTTGGCACTGGTCATCCCAGTGACGTAGAAGGCAGCGCCCACCGAGGCAGGGAGAGAAGGCTGCTGGGGCTGGTTGTTCTGCTGCTGAGGCTGAGGAGGAGGCCCATGACCACGGAAGTATTGTGACTGCACTTTGGCCTCTTCGTACGTAGGGAGGTCCTCTGGGTTCAGGCACTGCCCTTGGCCGCTCCCACATCCTCCACTGCCGCCTCCTCCTCCAGTCCCTAAACCTCCTCCCCCGCCACTGCTCCCACCCCCTCCTCCTACTCTGGTGGAGCCCAGCTTCTCCAGGCCATTGTCCGTCTGCAGCTCCTGTCCCTGAGGCTCCTGACGGGCGATGTGGGGTGTCATGGAGTGATCATCAGAGGGGCCTACCTGTCCCTGTCCCTGTCCTGAGTAACCTCCTCCACCTCCCCCTCCTGCTCCTCCTCCTTGTTGTTGTTGTTGCTGCTGCTGTTGCAGCACGTAATTCCGGTTCATCTGCTCCTGTAGGAGGCGCTGCAGGACAGTGCTGCCGCCACCTCCTACACTGTTGCTGCTGTTGGACGAGTCGTCAGCTGTGGCTCTCATCTCTGCCTCACGCTGGCCACGCACCTCATGGAAGGACAAGCTCCGGCCACGGTCAATACCCCCTGTGAGGATGAAGAGGAGAAAGTGGGGAGAGAGAAAGAAGACAAGGAAGCAGTGTGGTGAAGGGATGTTTTGAGTTTTATAAGGGTGAAGAATGTGAAGGAATGGAAAGAGAAATGATCCAAGAGAGTGACAGAAAACAGAAAGTGTGAAGTTATTCCAGAAATACAAGGGGAAAAGAGAGAACAAAAGAGAAAGGGACAGAAATCGTTAAGTTCTGAGATGCACACGGAACATTCACGACTATCCCTGCCTCCCCACAAAGCCATGGAAGACCTATTGATTCATGATGGCAAAGTAGAACGAGGCTGGAGGAAGAACAATTTCTGAAGAGCCAAACCACCAGCAAAACCCTCAACCCTCAAACCCAAATCACAAACAAACCACACAAATATCAAAGCTAACAATTTAAACCAAAGAGTGAAGACTGTGACAGCTGTGTGATGGCTAAATATGGATCCTGAAGAGATCAATTGACATTTTAAAATCTAGTGTTTTACTTGGCCCTTGTCTGATGACAATAAAGTATTTCTGATTCTTCTGATAAACAATGGCTACGGGGCCTGTGGAATAATGTGAAATGCTTGAAGCTGCCTTTTGGTTGTTGAAGGAAAAAAGTAGAAATTTTACACATTACATGATGTGACAGAATATGTGAATGCAAATCTTTTAAGTGTTACAGAATCAAAGGAAATCTTGGAGTAGATAGCCTGAAATGCCTCGACCTTGTGACCTGTACAAAATCTGCACTTGTCTTGACTCACTACTATACTACTAGGGCTCCAAGTAATGATTATTTTCTTTATACATGTTGTGTCTTTTTTTTTCAATCAATCACTTAATGATTTAATCTATGTAATGGCAAGAAGTAGTGAAAGATGCCAAACATAAGTTCAATGTGAAATGTGAAAGTCCAAAACCAAAAATATTCAGTTTACAATTTCAAACAGAGAAAAGTAGCAAACCCTCACTTTGGATAAGCTGGGTCTAAAGAATAATTTGCAATTTTGCTAAAAATAAATGAAAAGATTATTCAGTTATCAAAATTTTTGTTGATTAATTTCCATTTCAGTATTCAAATGAACCATCATGACAAGGGCTGATGTGAAAAATCAGTCTGAAATTTTCCACCCTTGATCTGATCTGGGTTTTTACAGGCTTAGATAGATCATTTTAGTGTTATTAGCAAAGTTTGGTGTTGTTTTCAGCCAAAATATGACTGTATGACACCACACCAGTCAAAACACACTGCTTTTAGTCAGGCTATGTGGACTTAAACTAAGTGATTACATGCATGAACCCCAGAATCAAAGCACTGAGGATCACCCAGGATCACAGTGACTCCATTTTACCCCCTCATAGCGACCAAAGGGCAGGAAAATTATCATTTTGAGACTGTAACCCACTGGCTATGTCACAAAAAAAGAGGATTATATGAAATTTGCAAGGACACAAAACCCAATGATTTGGAAATTCTCACAGCTGATCCCAAGAAATTTGATTGGAAATGTGCATACAGCGTTAAAGACAGAAGCAATGTGTTCAGAACATCCAACGTTGTCAAAGTTGAAACCACCTGGGATGTATTTGTTGTGAAGGTCCAAATCAAAGAGGATAATTTCCTCCTGAGTCAAACCTCTCTTCTACTAGAGCCAATAAAACCCCCACAAGTAACCCATTCAGCAAGTTGGCTGAAACTCAAAAGTGTTTATAACATCTTCTTTCCAGTCTTGAGAAACGAGTGAAAAAAACTTATTTTACTTATTTGCATACAATTAAGTTGTTTTCAAGTTTGTTTGTTTTGGGCAGGCAGTGTAGGGCTGCATTTAAATTAGTGTGGTTTCTTCTGACAACACTGAATGTTAACAACTCCATTGTTTTACATCTACAGAGTAAAGAAAGAAATTATTACATCTAGCGCTTTCTGTTATTCTTCTCATTCTCAAGGAGGAAGATGCTTTTTTCCGAAACATCTGTAGATAAATACAATCATATGAGACAAAAGGGAAAAATGTTAGCTTTGGTGCTATGTCAGCAAATGGTCAATTCTCTTCAAGCTGAAGAGACAGAAAAGAAAAAAAGTATTTCTGGAGAATAATGGGCTGGGTAGTGGAAATTCAGATGCACAAAAGCTAATTTTAAACTTAAGTGACATCAACAAAAATCATACTGCAAAAAACAAAAAACTAAACCAACAACCCAAGATTACATACCTTTACATTAGACATTAATAAACTTTAACATTTTTGAAGATACAAAGCACAACTTTTATCTTGAGATTTTGACATGCTTTCATCTACGCCACCACATCTGTTCAGTTGGCCGGATTTCAGTTGGTCTGTTTTGCTTAGCTGTTGTTCAGCTGCTCAAATATTTCTACAGGTAGTTTTACAGTTTTTATGCATGCAAATCAATATTGACTAGAAATCAAATATTAGTTATTATCTGTTTTATAAATATATTTTAATAACATAACTTAGATTTTTTTCAATAGCTTCCATATGTGACCCAGTGGCTCAACATCAATACCAAACTTTTGGTATTTTGTAACTTTTGGAAATTGCGGAGATTGATCAAATCCAGTCTGATTTCACCAGAAGCACAGAACAGAGGCAGCTCAACTTACAGTCACATGTTACATCTTGTTGCATTCCGATCGTGGTGAAAACTGCATCTTTAAATTTGTAAACACTCCTTTCGATATCACAGATCATATTTTATCATATCGTAAGAAGTGGGTTGGGATATCTGGTTTAGGGGTCAAACCCTGTACCCGTCTCATTCTGCCTCTACATGCTCTCTTTAGGGCACTTTATCTGCCAGTCTCTTATAATTGCTATACTGATGATGTCCAACTTTATCTATTTGTAAACCTAAAATGTAAATTATTATTTTAACTAAACACTCTGCAACCAGTAGATGTGTTTAAATCAGCATCAAAAAAATTATATGGTTAATGTGGTTAAAGCAGGAATGTCTGTAAATCAGTCTGCGTTTATTTATAAATTAATATGGTTGATTCTTACAGTATCCTTGCTGCTTTATACTGTATGAAAAGCATCTCCTTCCATTTATTAAACCCCTGCAGCCATCTGAAGAACCCACACCATCTGCCTCTGGCTGCAGAGTCTGCTCCACCCATTCAACAATATGATTTCCTGGAGAAGTGTCTCTCCATTTGCTGAGTCATTGTTTTCATGCTTCACTGTGACTGTATTTATTAATCACCACACCCTCTGATCTATATTACACTTTACCCAGCTCTTTTGCAATTTTCGCTACAAGAACCAAAACTGCAGTTGAGTTTGGAGACATACAGTCCATGCACCCACGATCTACCACTTTGTGCTTGTCATTGCACTTGAAATGATTAAAATGGGGCCCAAAGAGATTAATGCCTCATAGTGTACTGCACTGACATTACAATAAAACTGAAGTTCTTCTCTTTGCCCCCAATCAGGCCTTGAAATGATACATCATCACTGAGGTTCCCTTGCTACTAACTCAAAGTTGGTTTTCAGAACCCTCTGGGTCATTTTGCATACCCATTTGAACTTTGAGGGAGATTTAAAGTCAGTTATTAAGTTCTGTTATTTTCAGTTAGGAAAGATTTCCGAACTACAACCCTTTCCCTTTTTACAGTTTGAACAAATCATCTATTGTTTTGTATCCTCTCATCTTCAATTTTGTAATGTTCTGTATTCTTGTTAAGTCAAGAGGCTATAGCAGTTGGTTCAAAATTCTGATGCATGGTTACTGACTAAGACTCCACAGTGTTCCCATGTTACCTCACTACTGGTTGGTTGGTTGTTTGCCTGGTTACAGACCTCACCACAGATGCACATTTTTTCAGTGATTCAAACAGGTCTGGTGTTCACTGTTGGTGGTGCTCACTGACGGCTTCCCCAGAAAAACAACTGAGCCAATCAGAGTTTTGTAGGGGCGATTGAGAATGTAGACATCATCTTCCTGTGCCAGAGCCAGAAAAATGGCCTAGTGCTCTAGGGGTTTGAGTCTGGCTACGGACCTTGGTAGCATTTCATCCCTCCTCTCTCCCGTCATTTCATGTCTCTCTTTACTGTCACTATCAAATACAGGAAGAAATGCCAAAATAAAATACTAAAAAGGAGAAAATAGCCACAGAAATGACATCATGCTTGCATGAAATGAATGCAGTTGTACAGGCTGTTGTAAGTCTTCATCTGTAATTTTTTTTGGTGAGAAGTAGCATTTCAGCTACTGACACCGTGCCAGACTGAATAATGAAGTGAAACAAAATGCCTGACTGACTCGCATTTTGTGCTGGGGGAAAAAGTCAGACCTAACGGAACTTCACGTGGGCTTGTGTAATAACTTGTAATAAGTGTTATTCCTTGAAACATGATACACAGTCAGGACACTCAAGTCAAAGCATTAACCATCTACTGCAACAATAAACATTTTAGTTTGGCGGTGTGGCTCTGCTCACGTAATGCTCTGAAACAAATCTGAGCAGCTTTACACAGATGAGTCCCTGAGCTCACAACCCCCCCCCGGGCAGAGCCTGAGACGCACAACAGTTAATGAACACATATTAAAGAAACATTGAAAATCGACATGCAACTAACTGTTAATACAGAAGGAGGCTGGGAAAGTGGAGGGGGTTACATTTGAGAAAGCAGGCAGCAGGGTAGCAGCGAGGATGCAGAGCTCAGCATTGTTGTATAAAACGACTTTGGTGCTAGCCTGAACTACCACCGTCTCCATTAGACAATTTGTTTGTCAGCACTGGCAGATGTTTTCTACTGAAAGCTGAAAGTATTTGGCAAGATGTGTGTTGTAGGCATAAACATAGGATCAGTATGTATTTTCTTTTTAGTTACTGTTGGTTTAATGTAAAACAAATATTGTAGCTTTAAAATATGATTCCACTTATTAAAGAAATAGGCTACAGCCCTAATGTTTATGGTTTTTCCACAACCCAGCCCATTAAGACTGTAGATGGATACTCTCTCCAACATACTTCAACTGCCATTTCCTGCAGTTCATCCCCAAAATCTTCTCTCTCTGCACAGCCAGCTATCAGCAGGACGAGAGGAGGACAGAGGACAAAAAGAAAAAAAAACAGCAAAAACAACAGATATAAAGAGAGCTGAGACAGAGATGGCATGACAGATGATACTGTTGAGATGAGGGAGGCAGTGACTTTTGCATACATTTGATTCTGTGCAGTAATTTCCTCTGTTTAATCTGCTTGGAGAATCCAGAATGTTGAAGAAAGTCTGATATTTTCGGAAAAAACTTAAGCAGAGTCAGACGAGAAGATTGATACTAGCTCAGCCTCTATGCATCCAGTACAGAAACAGTTTTGGAATCTAGCCTAAGATAGACTAGCCTAGCCTATGTCTAGCCTATCTTAGCACAAAGACTGACACCAAAGGTGAAAATAATGCATTGTATTCTTAAATACTATGTAGCCTGCCAGAGGTCATATGGTAGGGGGAAAAAATGAGTGAAGAGACTTAAACCGAGCAAACAGATTAATAACCTGAGTGCACAAACTCCCCCTGTAAGGGCAAAAAATCTTTGGGCGAGTTCACAGTCGCGTTGCGTTCATATGAACAATAGATAAGACTTCTGATATGCACCTCTGACCTTCAGAATAAAAGAGATGGGAGGTTAGATTGTATAGGTGATGTCATTTGTTATTTATACCCACTGAATGAAAGCATACATTAATCATTGGTGTCAGACAACTGGAATACTAAAACATCTGTCCTCTCCTGTATGCTGCATATAACAGAATGACCATCAGCCAATCAGAGCAGGGTATAAAGTAGACGCTGTTAGTAAAGCTGCCCCGTGGTGTTTTCTTGTAATCAAACAAGTTATGTTTATATTCATTGTTACTCACCAAAAAGTATTGTGTGTATGACTGAGCCCTACCAAAGGTTGAGTGCATTTCCTTCCTCATAAAACATTTGCAGAGCCGATTTTTTAAGTATTCTAAATCCTGCATTGTTTACATCCATGTTAACTAGCTTGCAGTCTTCTTCTTTGCCTTTGTTGGCGCATTGCTGCATTTCTTGGCACATAACCTCCACCTGTTGATCAGTGGAATAGTGTGAAACCATTGGCAGACTGCGTATAGCTTCACCCTCATGCACATGCGTGTGCATGAGTCTCTTTGTGCATGTCCATGTGTGTCTTTGAGACAAACCAAATGGGGACCCACTCATATAAAAACTGCTAAAGGAATTATACAATGGCTAACATGTTGTGATTCATCAGGTATGGCATATGACATTGTACGTTCACTATTGTTTTGACTAGTGCTTTCATTTAGATGGTAAGACAATTAAAGTCTGCATTGAATTACATACTTTTACACACTTTATTTACAGAATTATAATTCCCCACTAGATTAGTAATCTGTCTGCTCTGTTAATTGGTGCACACAGACTGCTAAACCTGTTATTACATTACCTTGGTTTAGCAATCCATTTGCACAGATTTTCATATTTTTTCTACCAATATGACTTGTCCTAACACCTCCTCTGCCCTTCCTGTCCTCTACCCTCCTCTCTCCTGTCCCTGTCTTGTTGACTACCTCCCCTCTTCCTTTCTTCTGCACTCATATCTAACTGTTACTCCCACGCTTTCCTTCCTGCCTGTCCTCCTGTTTATCGGTTTCCCTTAACCAACTTACTTTCCTAAATCTCATAAGTCTTCTCCATCTCATACCTACCTGTATGGCTGCTCTCACTGCGCTCTCCCAGGGGCATCAGTGGCAACAGCTGCTCATATTGCGATGCTGCAGCAGGCCCACCAGGAGGCCTGGGCGGAACTTGGTGAGGGTGAGCAGAAAGATGGAGCTGATGATGTTGTTATGGGTGGAGGTGGTCCTGTGTAAGGAGGTGGAAGCCTGATGGTGGCAGGTGGTTCATCTCCTGGTTCTGGCCTTCCTGCAGGTTCAGCAGGTCCTCAAGGCGCTCCAAGATGTAGAGGTGTTGGTCGGTGTCGTTGAGAGCCAAACACTCTGCAGAGGAATTATGTGAGGTTAGTTTTTACTGCCACATATAACTTAAAAATGGGAGACTGTATTTGGGGAAGTTGGTGAAAGCTTTGCAAAGAGGCTCACAATTTTTGCCTCATTTATTCAGTGCATTTACATGCACTTAACTAATAGGGTTACAGTTGGCTTTGTCCAGTAAGCTGATTTCTTAAACGTCATGTAATGAGAAACCTGTTCTGTAATCGGGGTAGGGGATTGTAGAAATCTGGTTTCCAAGATAGATTTCTCCTGGAGAACGCTGATTTATTGGCCATGTACACACGTAAGCAGATTTCTAATCGGCTTTTTACATGTGAGCATGTGTGTGACAAAAACTTCCTACAGGGAAAGTAATAGCAGAGCAGCAGGATGAAAGGAGAGATCACTACACATAGCGATGCGTTCTTGTATTTAAAATAATTCCATCCAAAGTCCGACTGAAACTGAAACATACGAACGAACAAAAAAGCCTGCAGAAGTCTAAACAAGTTAGTTTCCACCGCTGAGCATTTGACTTTAGGAATAATATAAATTTAAAAAAATAAATATGAATACTGACAAGCAGCATGTGTAATGGAGTAGAATATACTTGGTTAAATTATGGAAAAGGTAACGCGACAGCGCCATCTACTGGCACGGTGGTAGTGTATGACATTGTGGGTTGGCATTGGAATTACACAGAGCAATAAGGAATGCACTGTGGTAGGTCGCATTCTCTCGCATGGTGTGGGATAATTAATATGTTTGTGAGATTCCAAATGTTCATACTTTGTATTTTACAGTGCAATGTACTTATAATGACTTTAGCTAACTGTCTTGAGCCCATCTTATAATCTATCTAGTCCTTAAAATGATATTATAGAGACTTGCTAAAACATACATAGTCAGTGTTAAACTAGCATGATTATTTGCACCTGTTTCATGTGTTATACAGACTGTTATTCCGAGACCAATGCTGATTTCTCCTCGGGATTCTACAGTGTTCTACTGAGTTGCAGGTAATATTTTATGCATTTCTTTGTGTTAGTTTTCATGATGTTCTATTCCATAATATCATTGTCTGCTTGAGTTGCCTTTTTAGCTTGCGCTAGTTTGGCTAGCTCGTAGTCTAGTGTAGCAGCCTGTTGATTAGCCACATGATGTTTATGTGCGCTGTGTTTATGCTCACCTCGGTGGTGAGCGTGTTCTTCGATCTTATATTACAAAACGTATTACTGAGGGTTTTCACCAGTGTAATTTCAATGAATATGGAGATGTATCATATTGTGCAAATGTGAATACAATGTAGTCTAAAACGTTGTAATGTACTAGAATATACTAGGTACTAATATACACTATACGATCACACCAAGTTATTATAATTTCTGTTTGATTTTGTAACACCAGATTTATGTATTTGCATTTATGAAATTACACAGAGTGATAAGGAATGCTTTGTGACTGTTTTCCCAAGACCAATGCTGATTTCTCCTCGTCATTCCACTGTCATACTGTATTGCAGGAATGCACTGTGAAATAAAGAAACCTGCAATCCACCTGGTCGTTTGTGATGTGTAGAAGCGACAGTAGTGTGGAACTGCACCCCGTCACACATGTATATGTATTTAGAGTAACCAGATTAATACAGTCCATGTAAACACATTGATAGCGGTCTGGAATGAGCTCAGCAAGCATTAGCATGGAACTGGTGTCACTTCTTATATACGGAAGTTCTACGGTTGAAAGAAATGTAGTGCCAAAGGAAAGGGCTGTCTGACGGCAAGGTAAAGTGGTGAAAATATTCTAAAGATAGTGTACACTTAAACTGATATTGATTTTTTTTAGATGGGACTACGTTTTGCTGCTGTCCCCGTCCACAGCAGTAGATTGCTTAGCTTCCATGCCGATACTCCTGCCTGCTTTTCCAAACCCCCAGTTTGGGGGACCGTGCCGATCGCCATCTACTGTGGGTAATACACTGACTATGGAAAACTCATACAACCCCACTTCAAAAAATCTGAATTAACCCTTGAAGAAATACTGCCATTTCTGAGCTTTCTTTGCCAGGGTGGAGATGTGTGATGTCCGTGACAGGTTCTCTGTGATGCTGACTCCCAGGAACCTAAACCTGTTCACTTGCTCCACCTCAGTTCCACTGATGTAGACAGGAGTGTGTGTGTGTCTTTCTTCTTTGCCTCTTTTTTTTCTAAATCAACAATCAGCTCCTTGGTTTTGCTGACATTGAGCAATAAGTTCTCTGTGCACCACTCTGCAAGATTCTTGATTTCTTCCAGATATGAATTCTCATCGTGGTTTGTAATCCAACCAATGACGGTAGTGTCATCCGCAAACTTCACATCAGAGTTCTCTCCATGTTGGGGATTGCAGTAGTGGGTGTACAGCGTGAACAGGAGGGGGGCTCCAGTGTTGAGCACTAGAGTGGAGGAGGTGTGACCGCCAATCCAAACCATCTGGGGTCTGTTTGCCAGTTGCAGAGTGCAGTACTCAAGCCCAGAGTGCTAAATTTACCAATCAGTTTCATAGGGAGATTGTGTTGAATGCTGAACTGAAATCAACAAACAGCATTCTGATGTAGGTGTTGTTATTTTAAAGAGCAGAGGGCAGTGGAGATGGCATCCTCTGTGGATCTGTTGGCTCTGTATGCAAACTGGTGAGGGTCCACGCTGGCTCATATGTTGTCTTCGATTTCCTGGAGAACCAGTTTCTCAAAGCACTTCATCAGAATGGGGGTGAGTACCACAGGGTGGTAGTCGTTTAGACCTTTTTGGTACAGGGACGATGGTGTCTTGAAGCAGGTGGGAACACTCTCCTGTGACAGTGATATGTTGAAAATGTCAGTAATGCCATCGGCTAACTGGTTGGCACATGTTCTTAGTACACAGCCAGGTATGTTATCAGGCCCAGCATCTTTACTTATATTCACTCTCAACAGGATTCCTCTCAAATCCACTATGGATGCTGACAGTAGCTGGTCTTCTGGAGGTGAACTAGACTTGACAGCTGACTCTTTGTTGAGGAGATCAAAGCAAGCATAAAATATGTTACGCTCATCTGGCAACATGGCCTCACACATGATGGGGCGTTCCTGCTTTTGTAGCCTGTGATGGTCTGGATCGCTCGCCACATATCTTTGGTGTTGTTGGCGCTGAGGTCTCTCTCCCATCTCTCCTGATGTCTATGCTTTGCCTCCTTGATGCCAGCTTTCGAAAAGGAAGGCAGCTTTTTTGTCTCTGGATAGGACCCTCACCTTTCCATTCATCCAGGATTTCTGGATGGGAATGATTTATTGTCTTTGCATCTCTGAACATGTGACCGTCTGTGCACTTAAAACAGTCCTGTAGAGCTGCTGTAGCTTCATCTGTTAATTTGTTTATGTTTAACTGTTTATTTCTGATGGTTTGACCCTTTTAATCAGCTGGGAGTAAGTAAGCAGGAGAAGCAGGGAACTATGGTCTGATTGACCAAAATGGGGGCGGGGGAGGGCTTTGTAGCTGCCTGAAATGTTTGTATAAACGTAGTCCAGGGTAGTACATCCGCTGGTGGGGGAATTTTAAACCACGAGTAAGAGAGAGCAGCTCTGATTCCTAGTTATGTGACTGTATGAGCTCAGAGGGGAGGGAAGTACCTCTGTGTGTGTGTGTGTGTGTGTGTGTGTGTGTGTGTGTGTGTTTTCCAGGATACGAGGGTCATCAGGGTTCATGGACAAAGCAGAGGGAGAGGATTTCAAATCTTCTACTCTTGACAAATCACACCACAACATCTCCTGGTCATTGCCTCTTTGTCTTTTTTTACCATTTCTCTTTCCCTCTTCTGCTTTTTCCTATCCCATCGCCATCCTTTTTTAAGTTCCATACTTTTTCTTACCCTGTGACCACATTCATAATATAAAATTCATTAATACTCATCATGAAAAAGTAACCCTGTGATGGTAACCCAAAAGGGTTCCTTGAAGTACATGGGGAAAACTCTTTCCTTTCACAATTTCAACCTTTAAGAAACTTTTCAAGAAGAAAAAAAAGTGTGTTGCTTTAATCACAATCCATTTGAAATATTGTGAAATCCATTTTCAGTTTCATGAGACCAAGAAGCATTTCTGCTAAGTAACCACATCAAGTGCACAATTTTGCTTCAATTTTGAGTTTTGTCCCGTCTCAACATTAAACATATGCTGTTAAAGAGGCTTTTCGGTCCACAGTACTTGAAAAAACACTGAGTATTCCTGATTTATTAAAGTAAAATGTAAATATACTTCACAGAAGTGAAAAGTAGCGCAAAATATTCAGTGACATGAAAAGATGAATCAGTGGAACCCTTTAGTCACACGAAAAGGCCACATTAAACTACACACACACACTGTGAGGAATTTCGGGTGACATGTAAACATCCTGACAGGACAGAAGACAGTATGAGTAAGACCATCAGTATGACAATAGAACTTATCCACCTCCTCTTCTGAAAAGAAAAATAATCAGTTCCAGATGTATTACTTCCACCACTGCGCATCTTCCTCCCCCAAACACCCCTGTGTCTCTTTACTCCTGTCCATAGAAACAGTTTACCCAGAAACCAAGGTCTAAACCTAATAACAATTAAAACCACCACTGCAACAGTACAACAAAATAGGAGAATTAAACATGGACTCTTAAACTTCAGATCTCTGTCATCTAAAGCTGTACTAGTAA
>LKNJ01007124.1:0-15659 GCA_002120245.1 Maccullochella peelii
AAGTTTTTTTTTTTTTTTTTTTTTATACAGTGTGATCCAGAATTTGAAAGGAAGTAAGGTGACACATCACAGAAATGACAGTCAACTACATGTGCCATTCAGTGCAACTGCTGTATATAATAGCTTCTGCAATTAGTCGATTAAGTGGTAATCAGTTGGTTGTTCGACGGAAAATTAATCTGCAACAATTTTGACAATAATCAAGAATTCAAGTTACTTTTTTTTAAAGCAAAAATTCACTGTGCTGGTTTGCTTTGTCTTCTATGATGAATAACTTCGGGTTGTGTCTCCTAGAAATTACATTCATATAGTACTAAATTGTTTTCCCAATTACGTTGTGGTGACAAACTTAATCACAGCCTGGATTATGTTCAGAGGCAAGGTTTTTTTAGATTGAATAAAGTCCTACGTAGTCGCAGGGAGGTGGTCAGGGTGGATGGTGGGCGTACAAAGTGCACACACTCGTTGTGGTTTCAGTTATATGGTAATAAACACGTAGAATCTCAAGTTACTGCTGACTTTTTTGGTGTTAAACCAGACCACAAAAGATCCGGATATTTTGGTGGAAAACAAAACATATTGTCAGTGTTTCAGTTTACTGATACGTTCAGTATCGACATGTGTGCAACTTGTCAGATACATTAATTAACAATATTTCCTCATTATGTGGATAGGAAATGTAATCCTGTTGGCATTACGTTTCCTTGTAAACGTATTTGCTGTTGCAAATTAGGTGTATATAAACGTCATTTCAAGCAGACAGTTGGACTGTTGGTCAGACAAAAACAAGCCATTTGAATATGTCAACTTGGGCTTTAGGGACCTGATGGGCATTTTTAATGAGATGTTATACACCAAACTATTAATCAATTGATCAAGGAAATGATCTGGAGATTAATCTATAAAAAAATAATTGTTAGTTTGAGCCCTACTGTACAGGCTGGATGGTCCATAAAACACCTTCCATTAAAGTTAAACCTGAATTTTGCATTTGAATGTGTGCCTCTGAACATTTGATCATGCTGTCGTGGAAACTGGTCTTGGCCTTGGTAAGACAAATCTTACAGTGGTAAAGTCATTTCATGAGAGTTTCAGGATTGTACAACTCTCCATGTAAGAAAAAGTGCTTTATATGGAAACAGGACAAGAGGAACACTCTTTCTGCTGTTTGGACTTCATTGTTAATTTGCTACTTCCTGTTGATGGAGAAATGTCCACACTGAACACCAAGAATATAGTGAAGCTTCAGTTTCTTTATTAGTGATTACTCTATGCTCTTTGCTAATGCAGCTACATTTCATGATTAAGGCAATTTAGTGAAAACATTCGCCCACTGCAGCCTTAATGTACAAACCCAATGTACAATAATCACCTTCATCCACCTGACCTGCAATAATACTCTTCCCCCACACCAAAATGCATGGGGATAATAAATAAATACATACATTTGTGCTATACTTTCAGTGTTGCGCTGGAAATTAAATATGCTCAAACATGCCCTCCCTAAGTCTACAGCAACAACACACTTGTATTGAAAATAGCAGCTGAAAACAAGTCCAAAGCATCTCCCAACATCTTAACTGCAGAAACGGACCATGGAGTGTCAAGCGGCCAAGAATTACTGCTGTCACCAATGTGTTCTCACTTCCAATGTGTCGAATACAGCAGCTTGGCCAGTGGCCTTATGCTTCAAGCTATGACGCTGTCGATACGTATCTAGTGTCATTTATGGAGGCACCCCTCTGATGTAGTAAAAAGAGCAAAATCCACATCTGTTGGTGGTTCAAACACAGGGCTTTTACCCAGAAAACTGCTGTTCGATTCCCATGTGAAAAAGAATCAGCATTGACTTTGTTTTAACTTAAGTTATGTAACTAACGTACTTATTTTAACCCAAACCATGATCTTTTCCTAAACCTAACCAGGTAGTTTTGGTTCCTAAACCTAACCAAACTGCGACCTGACTTTGTCCTTTCCTGCCCGTCCAAAACTCATAAAATGTTTCTCAGGTAAAGCTAAACTTTATTTTGAAAGTCTAACCACGTGTTGCATATTTATTATTGCTAACTTGACCATGGAGCCCTGCACGTGCAAAACTGATGCTAGAGGTTGTACGTAGAGGGCTATGTAGAGCATCATAGTTTGAAGCGTAGGGCCACTGACCAAGCTGCCGTATTTGACGAGTTGGGAGTTAGAATGTGTCGCTGGCACAGATAATGGTCTTATATTCTAGCCAATATGGTAATATCAGGACACCTTTTGTTTGCATCCTAACCAGCTTCTTTGGAAAGAAAAACATGCAGTGAGGTACAGCAGCCTACATTTACTATGTAAACATAGTAACACATGTAAACATTATTACAATACTTTTTACTATGTAGAAAGTATTGTAATAAGGGGTCATTCTTTCGGCATCAATTTCACCCTCTTCCTATTTGTGGCTAGAGATAAAGGGAGGAAGAGAAGAAGAAGACACAGGGATTGGGAGTCCCAGGGTGACTGGGTCTAATTGAAATGAATTCTGACTAAAGCAATGACTTTAATGACATTTTGAATCCAGGACTGGAGTAATGACATGGAAAGGCTCCCGAGGGAGAGCAGCACTTTAAAAAGCCAGCGTGAGAGGGTGGGAGAAAAAAAAGACATAAGTAGAGGAGAAGAAGAAGAATGGAGAGAAAGAGAGACAAAGAGGGAGAGGTTGGAGAGGTTAAGTTTGGAGAGAGGGTATTTATTAAGAGAGAAAGGGGAGACAGAGAAAGCCGGAGAGACAGACAGATAGAGACAGAAGAGTTTAAAACTGGAGAGGGAAAAGGAGACTTTAAAAAACATAAAGGGAGAGATGAGGTTTTCTTTTTCCTTTACATCAGGCTGTCAAGCGGTTTCTCATTTTAGCTCATTTCCCACACTGCAGGACACTGTCGATAGGTCAACCTTATGAAGTCACTCTCTGAAACTCAGTCAAACCAACTGAGGCCTCACTACCACATAATATGGCAAAACTCCATTCTGTGATTAATGATTAATCATCTAATGACATATTTATGAGCCTAAAATCTAATATTGCTTTTCTTTGAAAACTCACCACATTGTGGCTGGTGGAGTTGCATTTCAAAGGATAAAGTACTTTGTATTCACAAATCACATCTTTGAACTGATTTGAACTTTCCATGGAGAGAAGTACGTTATACCTGTTACAACCTCAAGTTGCTCTAGGGGAGAGGGGAATGTAGACCAGATGACATGTATGAGTAGTCAGATTGTTCATTTTTTAAGGGTTTATTGCCATGTGTGGAAGCTGAAATTGATCTTAAGGGAGAGTCCACGACAAAATAACAAACCAATAACAAACCAACTAGCAGTGGCAAAAAAAAAGAACCCAAAATACCAATACCTCCAGAGCATCCTGGCAAGTGGTTAAGATACAAAACAATTCAAAATAATTAACTCATCAATACCTTTAACAACACAACCAATACCTTCCTGACATTAAACTGGAAACAACATGCTGTGTGGGCTAAAATCCTGACACAAATAGCTCACAATTCAAATAAGCTACTTAGCAAGCAGTAGAAAATGGCCAAGAGGCCCAGCTACAGCTTCAGCCTTTATATACTTCCAAATGGTCTGTGATTGGCTGCACATCCCCCGTTTCAACAACCAATAGTACGGGGGAGGAGGAGGACCTAAAGCTTAAGGCAACAAAGTGTTAGTTGGATTGTTGAGTAGTGTCTGAAACCACTGACCTCCATGCCTTTCCAACATTGGACTTGGGGTGCTGCGTTCAAAGGTTTTTATAACTTTTCTAAACCAACAATGAGATCCCAGTTCAAGCACTGATTGGCCAGGTGTAGAGAGGTGTGTTCATTCAACTGTCACTTTCTGTGTAACACCAGGAATGCCTTCGAAACAGAGAATTTCTCAAAATGTGCGCTGTTATTTCCATTTGTACCTCTAATTGCAACAAGGCTACAAAGACCTGCTAAAGGACAGATTTCTTGGAAAGTAATCAGTGGGATGCAGCCAGGGGGAGGTCGTGTCAGCAGGCTTTTTGCTCCGCCTTCTCAGAATGAGAATAAACACTTTGGCCTTTAGACATTGTCAGACGACACATCGTACGAACTACGGATTTAGATCACGCATACTGAACCCCGTATGGCCACAGAGCCTGGGATACAATGCAGTACATATTAACACATTAGCGTGATGTCACAACATCCCTGTAATTACTCAATAAATATTCAGATGGTGTTTGTTCTGCCTTAAGTTAAAAGGCAAATGCCATATTGAGCTTGAAAGGTGATTTAAATGTAATTAGGATTATCAGTATGAAATAAATACATAGATTTAAAGTGAACTTACTTTAAAAAATTTTAATAGAAGGATATTAATTAGAATATGTCTTTACTCTGCATCTCTGAGCGTCACCTACTGCTTGAATTAAGCTGAAAAGAAAAACCAGCTACTGAAATTCATAAAAGAAAAAGACCCTTCCCTTTAAAGCAATGCTTTAAATGACTATGAACTCTGTATTTATTGTATATGAATGATGGAACATCATTATAAACCCATATTAACTCTGTTGTAGTGTATAAACTGCACATCATTATTTGTAACTTCAGTGACTTAAAAGAATTCACCAGCACACGAGGACATAGTTCCATTGGTTCACTTACATGATGAATAATGAGAACATCAATGAAACATTAATGAGATTAGACAGTGGCTCCTACACAATAGGGAAATGTTGATACCAAAATGTAAATGGTCTCTTCAATAGTGTGGAAAATACCCACAAATTAAAGCTGACAGTGTGCACTTTATCCTCATAATGATCATGTCATTTCATATTAAAGGTTATATGAGTGTGCAGCCAAAACATGAAAAACAGTGTTGATGTCCAAATTTAATACATATTTAACACAAGTTGTGCTGTCTGTGAACAATATAATGTATTGTACTATAATGTAATATACATGGATCATAATGCAGATGCAAAGCCCAACTACACATTCCTTTAAGAACAAACTAATAAAAAGTCTTCCTTCATATACTGGTACAGTGTTATATGATGAATGGTAATGTAAAATGCAAATGAAGTCCTTAGCCTTGGCCAGTTGCCCACACATTGCCAGTAGTGGTTTTTATTTATTTATTTTTTTCTCTCAGCAAAAGAGTTTTACAGGTGGATGTTGCTTTAATTCCTGGTCAATTTAAAATAGGATCTTGAGCTTAGATTAGTGGTTTGGATTTGGGGTTCTGACATGAATGAAAGTGTTTTTAATGAATCTGGGTCCCAGGGTACGAGTCTAAATTAATCATTAGTGTTGGCCCAGAAAACATTTAAAACCAAGGCTCTGTATTTCCATCATCTGAGGAAACATTTCCAGTTTTATGTTTGATTCTGAACATTGATGGATCAGTTTTACATGGATCCGTGCTTAATATCATAGGCTTTATAAGGCTTAAGTAGGATTTGGATGTAGATATTCAAGGTCCACAATTCTGTCTTTTACATTCTGTCAGCGGTATTCTGAAAGAAAAAAAAACACCACGACTGAAAAGAGAAAAAAGAAAATAACATTTGCACAATAATCCAACTACAAAATATCCTATTATCAGTGCCAAAGCCTAAGGTGGGCTGTGGGCTTTATGACTCTCTGTAAATGATATGAAAGACAGCCAGAATGAACTGCAGTTGTAGTATGCTGTGCATTGAGTGAGCATTAATGCTCTGCTGGTATCTTGCTAATAACCCATTCAGACCAACACAGTGGCTATGTTCGTCTGACAGACACGTAGCCGTGTGTGGGACGGCCTCTGGATGCTTCCCATAGAAAATGTTTTGCTTACGGTTTGATTACTTAGTAAAGTTTTGCAAGTGAAATAATAACTGTACATGTGTATGCACTGTCAGGAAATGTTAAAGCATGCACACAATATCTAACTTGAAATATTACCACACAATAATATTTCGTTTTTTACTCAAAAAATGACTTTTTTTTCTCAGAACACTACAACTTTATTCTCATAATCTCAGTGGCCCTAATACTCCTACAATAGGATATAGGCTCTGTTAGGATTCATTCCAAGCCCAAGAAAGAAAAAAAGTTTCCTTTAACCTTTTACCTTCTGATGATCAAAATAAGAATGTTTGGCTTTCTCATGTCATCCCGCTTTTTTCTTACTAACTTTATTTCGTTAAAGATCTAATTTTGTACAGCACCACATTTTAATCTCTTTTTTTGAGGCTTAACAACTCATACTAAATGTCTGAAATTGTGAAATGGTAATGATGGTGATGATTACGACAGTGATGAGGGATGTAATTGTACCTCAAATCATCCTCTCTGCCTTTCGAAAAGATATAAGACCCACAAAAAAAAAAAAAAAACACTTACAAGATGATGACAAATGCCAGTGAGATGCTGTTGCACTCATCAGTCAGAGCTGCCACTTGTGAATGTTCTTGTTTGACGAGCTGTGTTTAGCTAGGCAATCGACCCCTCGTTTTTCTCTTCAGTTGTCTCCTGCATGAAGAAGAACGATGTCTATGCGTTTGTGTGCATTTCTGTGTGAATTTAATACGTTTTTTTCTGCCCACGTGCATACTTGTGCATGTTCTCCGATATGATTCTGCGTGCTTTCCTGCTCGTTAACTGTGTTCTAACTGCGTGACTGTGAAAATAACTGGTGTGTCCCTGTTTCCAGAATAGAGAAATCCACTAAAAGTGACAGGTCACACAAAGGCGACGTTGTGCTTCAGTATTAATAGCTAGTCTGTCTTTTATGGGGCAAAGAGAGAAGACAAGGAAGGCCCCCTATTCAAATAGTAATTGCTCACAGTTAATCATTGGTGCCTGCGTGTCATGAGACTGGGCAAATTTTGCTTTGGGGGGAAATTAGAGTGTGATTGTACAACAGCGGTCGCCACAAAAGTCAGGCGTCAAATTAAAGATAAAAGAAAGTAGTATGGGGATTGTATTACACTTGATTCATTAGATTTCATGGTTTGACACAGAAACCAATACACCTGGGAGAACCATTTCAAGAGCTTTGTTTAAAGGGGAATACTGCTTAATTTCTGAATTCCCACATCGTTGGCTGCTGTCATTTGTTCCCCCTCGCACTTTAATTGATATTAGAGCATTATCTCCCAACTGAAAATGTTTCATAGCTGCAGATGTTACGTTTCCTTCTGGGGGAAATTGGAAAGTGGTTGTAAAGTGGAGGTCGCACAGAAGTCAGATGTCAAAGAGAAGATAGAGGAAAAAAAGCTGGAGTGCTCTGTGGAGAACGTCATTTATTCAGTTACACAGTTTAACATGGAAAATGAGAGAACAGCAGAAGAATGAGACTATGAGCATTGGGGATAATTCAGAGAATTTTCAAGCATGGTTCCACTGTACCATCTTTGTCCATCATGTCTAACGAGCCAATGAAGACTGCGAACATCAAGCCCAAAAGTCTTTTGTAATCTAATGACAGTGTAAGAGCGCATATCTTAAATATCTTTAATATATAGAAAAAAGAAGAAAGATCCTCCTCCTGGTTCGTGATGTCTGATGCAACTTTACAAAACTCTGTGTTGGTTTGTCATTTACAGTGACAGTGACATCATTTGGAATGAATGCAAATATGTACTAACAATCATAATGAACATTAAGGGCACTAAAAAATGTAAAGAATGAGCAAAACCATGAGAGTTTATCCTTTCCATTTTAAAATCATGGATAAACAAACAAGACTGGGAGTCTACAGCCATGCTAGGGGGATGGTAAGGATGTACTTTTAGCTAAATGCTAAAAGCAGGTACAATTCTGACCCGATGATGGCACTAGATAGTTTAGTGTGTTAGTATGCTAACATTTGCTAATTAGCACTTAATACAAAGTACATTTGAAGCTGATGGGGATGTCATTAGTTTTAAAAGGTATTTGGTCATAAACCAAAGTTTTGAACAAATGTGTGTACCAAATTTCATGGCTAGCCGTTCTACAGTTGTTGAGACGGTTCATTCCAAGCCACAAATGTCAACCTGCTAGTGGCAAAAAGTCAGGGGATCACCAAAGTCAGTAATTAATTCACGGCTTGCTAAATCACTTTTTGTTTTTTTCTTTACAGTGGCACATAAAATGCATGTTTAGCTTCCGCTTTCCCACCACTGCATGTCCCTGACAACACTGATGCACTGTCATAACCTACAAGATTAGTTTTGTAGTCAAGGCCACACCTTTCCAGGCACTTTAAATCTAAGAAGCTGCACCCTTGTAATAGTACTTTGATTTGGCTATCAGAATAAAAGCACCAACTTTCACTGAGGTTGTTTCATTTTTTCTACAAACATAAATGTCATGGCATCAGAATAATTTGATCACATTAGAGTACTGATATTGCACTTCCATGAAGTTCAGGGATTTCTGAGAGTCTGATTAAAAAGTAAATGATGAAAACCAATGTAAACTACATATCTTTAAAACTCCATGCCCCCAGTTTATAACACAGGCTTTCTATTCATTTTTAGTCTCCAAGCCAAAGCTGAGAAACGCTGATGACATCATCAGGGGAGTGCAGTGGTTAGCACTGTCACCTCACAGCAAGAGGGTTCTGGGTTCAACCCCACTGGTCGGCTATGGCCTTTCTGTGTGGAGTTTGCATGTCCGCGTGGGTTCTCTGCGGGTACTCTGGCTTCCTCCCACCATCCAAAGACATGCCGGTTAGGTTAATTGATGATTCTAAATTGCTGTAGGTGTGACCGTGAATGTTTGTCTGTCTTTGTGTCAGCCCTGTGATTGACTGGAGACCTGTCTAGGGTGTATTGATAATGGATGGATGTGCAACTTGAGTTTGTGTTAAGAAAATATAAACAGCATTTTTAAGGACAATATTAACATGGTTCACACAACCAGCGACTGGGCTCTGTGAGTGTTGGTCAGTGTCTGAGGAAATATATCCAGGGGTCCATGATCAAGGTTCACGAATCTCAGATTGGACACTGATTATATGTATATTTACTACATGTCTGTGCCACTTGAATAATGCTGATCCTTTGAGAACCTAGAAAGTACTAGTGTCCTTGTTCTAAACAAATGACTGCTGCTGCTGATGGAAACACTCAGCAGCACTCACTGCAGCTCAGGAGGATGTAAATGGCCGCCTGCTGAGTGGAAGCTAGTCGATGGCTCATAGAAGTACAGCTGCGAGCATGTACACACTGCCATATGCACAGGTACTATACACACTGCCTTTTCAGCACCTGCCACTTGCTGTCTCTCACTATTTCATATATGCACAGACATATTAGTTTTTTCTCTCTCTCACACACACATAGAGGCGCTCTCTCACTTCCATACCATATGTACATGTACATACACACTCCCAGGCAGACAGCACACTGGTGTTTTTAGTGTGTTTCAGCACATTGCATCATTTGTCTTCCTGTCAGTTTGTACAAGGGGCCTGATCCCGAACCCTGCATATTCATGACCATCATGCCATAAAATACTGTGTGTGTGTGTGTGTGTGTGTGTGAGCAGATGTGTTCAAGAGACTTACACACAAAGAAAGACATTGTTATCATAAAAGTTAAAGGGGGTTAGAAAGGACAGTTGGTCATTAGATGGAGGAAAGAAAGAAAGAAAAATAATAAAATGTCCGTCTAATTTTACTACAAATACAATAATAATAAAAATATTGAAATGTTTTGAATCATTACTCTGAATATATGCAGTTCCACTTGCAATGTAATTTTCAATCCATTAAAATAAAAAATAAAAAATGCAAACATAACATAAATAACCATGAACATATTGAAGCAACTAATTTTGCTGGTTAGGGCTAAATGTCTTTACAAGTATATAAACAAGTGATTTCTAGTAAATGATCAGTTTATTTACTTTAGCAGGCTTTCTGCCTCCTTAGCTCCATTTATTGCACTGTGCCCCTAATGAGGTTGATGATAAATCTCAGGTTAATGAGCCATAATAATTGTAAATTAGCATAAATTGATACATTAGCATCCTCCTTCAGCAACCTCTTAAACTCTTAGATGTGGTGACACCAGATGAGATATAAACTCTAGCACATCGTTCCATCTGTCTTTAGACACTCACAGGTGAATTCACAAAGAATGGACTGCGCGGTTTTTGAGGCCGCTAAACCACAAATAAGACCAAATGAAACCGTATAATTCTCAAAGCACCCACAAAGTGTGAAATGTGCCCCTAACTGCCCTGCTAAGCAAATAGCGTCTCAGTGCTCCGGTGCTATTTGCATGTATTTAAACTAGGTAGAAAATGCATACATTTGGCGCAAAACTGGCCCCTTTCTATGCAAATGAGCCTCATTGCAAAAAAAGTCCAATTCACAAACACCAGCGCTAACAGCCACATGCACTTTGAAACTTTGCCTCTTCAGAGAGCTGGTGGTAACTGAAGCGCATTTATAAGGGGTGTCACGTTCAGACTTTCCGGTGATCACGGCAGCAGTGATTGTAGCCAGGAGAAGGCATATGCCAGTATGCCAGGCGTGCTTGTGGGATAGTTCATTTTTTGAAGGAGAATATCACTTTTTGATTGTCTCGCGGTCTGAAAATTTCAGTTTTCTCCTCTCTGCCATTGTCCTGCCTACTGTGTTCTTGGCGCAAAGCCACCATTTATATCCGACTTTGCCACATGGATAATTGCAATCAGCTGCAAAACTTTATTGGCATGTTTGCGCTGTGATATCATTATCATTATCTTTTGTAAATCGGACCTTGAGACGGGGCAGATAGCTGTCGCAAGTGATGCGCAATTCATGGTTCTTGGTAAAGAATTTGACTTTTGTTGTGTTTTTGTTTTTTTACCAAATAAATGGTTGTAAAGGAAAAGTCATGGGATTACCAAAGTGATTAGAATTTATCCTCTGGCGACGTTGAATTACTGTTTCGAATTTTGCTTTGAAGGTATTCCTGTCAAAATCAAAGATTTCAACCTTCTGGTGGCGCTAGAGGAAAGGTCAGGGGGTCACCAAAGTCATTAGGATTCTGGTGTAAAATACTACTACATTTAGTACTATTTAAAGAACTTCACCTCCTTCTACTATTACAGTTAGTGCTTCTTCAAGTACCTCAAGTTAAACCAAGCACACTCAAATTTTAATGAACCAATTCACTGAACGAGGAAGTGATGTACTAACTGAAGACCCGCCTTGATGAAAGGACTGACCGATTGCATTTTCATTTCGACACCAAAAGAGCGTGGTGATATGTAAATGTAATAGACTGGGGGCGCTGTTTCGCTTATTGTGTTTCAATATTGTCCTCTGTACAGCAGGTCAAGTCAAATTCAAATGCCATTTTAATTTCCAAATTGTTAGAAAATTTTAGTCAATTTTAATTTTGACTTAAATCATGTTTTTACAAATGGAAAATTAGGCAACATTGTTTATATTGCATTTTAATTTTCAAATTTGAATTAACATTGAAAATTAAATGTAAAACAGCTATTCCATTTTTATTTAAATTGGATTATTGCATTTTCATTTTCACTTACTCAAATAACACACACACGTGGAAAATTATAATGCAATTGTGGAGTTACATTTTCATGTTCAAGTTTACATTATCATTTTAATATAGTCCCCTATAGGCTTCCAAACATAACAGAAGATGGAACATTATGCTGAACATTTGCTTTGACCGACAATGTCCTCTCCTATCATGGAAACAATGTGATCAGTCTGATCAGACCAAAAGAGTAAATTATCTAATTTACCACCCAGTAATTTGGTTTTTAGTGATTTGCTCAGCTGAGAAGCTGACCTCGTAGCATTCGGTTCACACTCGGCTTCATACTTCAGTGGACTAATTGGCCTGTAATCTTTTTTAGGATTCACACGGTGACAGTCAGTGTTCACCCGGCCCAGCAGGGAGCTCCACTGCTGCCTGATCGAAGACAGCACCATGAAAATAAATGGCAACAAGTATGACTTGCAACTGCTCGATTTCAGGTGTGTGTATGTGTGTGTGCACAACCCAATAACAAAAAACAACGCAAAGAATTCTCCTCATTACCACCTTAAGTTGTCTGCCACATCAAAGCACTTTTTAGGTGGACTAATTAAGATGAACTGCTACGAGATCAAATGAACAAAAAGGGGGGAAAAAATTAAACCGAGACCACCAGATAAGTCCGCCGTAAACACGGAAAAAACTTGCTTTTATTCTCCTAATTCTGTGCCATGAGCCTTGTCTTTTTACCCTTAATGTCTTTGCTCATCACTCCTTGACTCTGATGTGTGATCAGTCAATTAGTAATCAATCGGTTGCCACAGCAAGAGGCTTAACAGTCAGCGAGGACTCTCCATCAAAGAATTTGCAAAGCATGTCATGACCGTATTTGACCAATCTCTGTACAGCTCTTAACCCTGTGCCCATAATACTGCATACATACGTTCTCCAGAGTTTATGATGTTATTATACTGAAGTCAGTGTGCGCTGAGGGATCGACTAGGGATAATTAGAAGTGTATTTACAGTGGCGGTCACGTACCATTAATTTCCATTGGTTGTATAGTATCCAGATTTAGAGTGGGAGATGATTGAAATTGCGAGATGGCGGTTGTAAATTAGATGGAAAGTTAAGATCCAACTATAAAAATATGGAGCTGCGCTCATGATTAATACTTGGCTTCAAATATTTTTAAGGTATTTAATGTGTAGTTTGTATAATTAGGATAATTTCTTATTTTGTTTTACCTTTCAATGAGTTAAAGCCACTACAGTGTGTATTGGCATCATCATTTGGTGCCATCCTCAAACTAAAATTTAATTTTGTAAGGCACTTTGGCTGCTACCTGCAAAACCAAATTCCCATCAGCCTCAGCTGTTCTTTGTGTTTTAAGAATAGGCTCACATTTTTTCGAGTCTGTCTGAACACAATACTCTCATGCTTATGTATAATGAAATGGTTCTAAGTCACAGTAATTGTTCCTACTCTCCATACTGGGTGGAAAAAGAACCCTTCCTAACTTGTTGTCAATGTAAGAGATAACATAACACATAATCCCCAGTCCTTGTTCTGTGTAATATTGCACTCTAAAATTCAGCCATAGCTCATATAAGACTTCAGCAGTCTGAGTTGGTCGATTCAAGTGGAAATCTATCAAAGCTTACAGTCTTTTTAACAGGAAATTCCCTCTTTGTGTTACTATCCATCCCCAACAGCTCTGCAATGAAACACAGTCCAGAGAAACACAAAGATTGAATTTTGTACTAAAAACACTTTAACAAGTTTTCTAACTCAGACTGCTGAAGCGTCATATTAGCTTTGGCTAAACTTTAGAATGCATTCCTGCACAGAATGAGGATCCCCCCACCCGCAACACCCTAAACTCTAGATGGCTACCTGATAAACCCACAATGCCAGGAATGCCGGAGGCCTGGTGGAATCATTGTTTCATCACCACGGACTCCATTCAGCGGGGAGGTCAGCATACCTCGCAAGGCGGCAACTTGGTGTCAGTGACACCTGCGGATGGCCAGAAACAGCCTAGATTTTAACTTTACGCCTGCTCCTTACTAGGTGTAAGATTTACGCCCATTCTTAGCATGAAGAAGGCGTAAGCCCCAGCATGTTATTGTCAATGGGAGGTTGTTAAAATCAGAATCAGAATCAGAATCGGGTTTATTACCAAGTAGGTTTTCACATACAAGGAATTTGCTTTGGTGAATTGGTGCATAATAAGAAAAAGCAAGTATACAAATGTTAAATAGAGAATTTCACTTTAAACAATGTAAAGAAATATAAATAAGTGAGATAAGATCAAATTGGAAACAAAACACACTATACAATAATATGGATATGGAGAGCTATACANAATCAGAATCAGAATCAGAATCAGAATCAGATTTATTGCCAAGTAGGTTTTCACATACAAGGAATTTGCTTTGGTGAATTGGTGCATAATCAAGAAAAAGCAAGTATACAATGTCAAATAGAGAATTTCACTATTAACAATGTGAAGAATTATAAATAAGTGAAATAAGATTAAAATTTGAAACAAAACACACTATACAATAATAATGATAATATGAATATGGAGAGCTATACAAGTTAGTGCAGGATGTGCAAAATATTTGCTGAGGATGTGCAAAAGTTCACAGTATGCAGTGTTCTTCGGGGCTAACGCGTAATGCCCTTTTGGGGGGGGGGGTTGTTAGGGTATTAGTTTCCGAGTCACAGGGGGGTCCCGGGCCGTGTTGATGAGGCCAGCTGCAGACGGGAAGAAACTGTTCTTGTGGCGTGAGGTTTTGGTCCTGATGGACCGCAGCCTCCTGCCGGATGGGAGTATTTCAAAAAGTTTGTGACCGGGGTGGGAGGGGTCAGCCACAATCTTTCCTGCACGCCTCAGGGTCCTGGCGGTGTACAGGTCCTCGAGGGAAGGTAGATTGCAGCCAATCACCTTCTCAGCAGAGCNGTGGCAGCAGCGTACCAGATGGTGATGGAGGAGGTGAGGATGGACTCGATGATGGCGGTGTAGAAGTGCACCATCATTGTCTTTGGCAGGTTGAATTTCTTCAGCTGCCGCAGGAAGTACATCCTCTGTTGGGCTTTCTTGGTGAGGGAGCTGATGTTCAGCTCCCACTTGAGGTCCTGGCTGATGATGGTGCCCAGGAAACGGAAGGACTCCACAGTGCTGACTGGAGAGTCACTCAGGGTGATGGGGGTGGGTGAGGCTGCGTTCTTCCTAAAGTCCACTACCAACTCCACTGTCTTTAGAGCATTGAGCTCCAGATTGTTCATGCTGCACCAAGTCACCAGATGGTCAATCTCCCACCTGTAGGCGGACTCATCCCCACCAGAGATGAGCCCAATGAGGGTGGTGTCGTCCGCGAACTTCAGGAGCTTGACGGATTGATGACTGGAGGTGCAGCTGTTTGTGTACAGGGAGAAGAGTAGGGGGGAAAGGACGCAGCCTTGAGGGGAACCGATGCTGATGGTCCGGGAGTCAGAAACATGCTTCCCCAGCTTCACATGCTGCTTCCTGTCCGTCAGGAAGTCTGTGATCCACCTGCAGGTAGAGTCAGGCACGTTCAGCTGGGAGAGCTTGTCCTGCAGCAGAGCCGGGATGATAGTGTTGAAGGCGGAGCTAAAATCCACAAACAGGATCCTGGCATAGGTCCCTGAGGAGTCTAGGTGCCGGAGGATGAAGTGTAGGGCGATGTTTACTGCATCGTCCACAGACCTGTTGGCTCTGTAGGCGAACTGCAGTGGGTCCAGGAGAGGGTCGGTGATGTCCTTCAGGTGGGACAGCACAAGGCGCTCAAATGACTTCATTAACACAGAGGTCAGGGCGATGGGTCTGTAGTCATTAAGTCCTTTGAACCTTGGCTTTTTGGGGACGGGGATGATGGTGGAGGTTTTGAAGCAGGTTGGCACACGGCATGTCTCCAGTGAGGTGTTGAAGATGTCTGTGAACACCGGAGACAGCTGATCAGCACAGTGCTTCAGGGTGGAGGGAGAGACAGAGTCTGGTCCGGCTGCTTTGCGGGGGTTCTGCCTCTTGAACAGTCTGTTAACATCTCTCTCCAAGATGGAGAGAGTCGTCACTGTGGTGGGGGAGGAGGGGGCCTCTAAGGAGGCCCAGGTCCCTGTTGTGGTGGGGGAGGTGGAGATGGTG
>LKNJ01007125.1:286-21847 GCA_002120245.1 Maccullochella peelii
GCTGTTATGTGCTGGATTGTCTCAGGGGCATCTTTGCACAGTCTGCACCTGGAGTCCTGCCTGGTGTGGTAGACCCCAGCCTCTATTGATTTTGTGCTCAGAGCCTGTTCTTGTGCTGCCATGATTAGTGCCTCTGTGCTGTCTTTGAGTCCAGCCTTTTCCAGCCACTGGTAGGATTTCTCTATCAGCCACTTCATCTATCTTCATCTATCATACCATGCAGGGGTTTGTCCTCCCATGATGGTTCCACCTGCTCTTCTTCCTCCTCGGGCTTCTGCTGCCTGAGGTATTCACTAAGCAACTCATCACTTGGGGCCATCTTCCTGATGATCCTCATGGATCTTAGTCGTTTCATCCTGGATAGTGGCTCTGACATTCACTAGTCCTCTGCCTCCTTCCTTCCACTTAGTGTACAGTCTCAGGGTGCTGGACTTGGGGTGAAATCCTCCATGCATTGTGAAGGAGCTTCCTTGTCTTTATATCAGTGGCTTCTATCTCCTCTTTTGGCCATCTTATTATGCCAGCGCGGTATCTGATGACAGGCAGGGCGTAGGTGTTGATAGCTCGGACCTTGTTCTTCCCATTCAGGTGACTTGTCAGGACTTGTCTTACTCTGTGGAGGTATTTGGCTCTGGCTGATTTTCTTGCGGCCTCTTCACAGTTCCCATTTGCTTGCGGGATCCCAAGGTACTTGTAGCTGTCCTCAGCATCTGCTATGTTGCCTTCTGGTAGTCTAATCCCTTCAGTTCTGACTACTTTCCCTCTCTTGGATGCTATCCGGCCACACTTATCTAGTCTGAATGACATTCCAATGTCATTGCTGTAGATCCTGGTGGTGTGGATCAGTGAGTCAATGTCTCCCTCACTCCTGGCATACAACTTGATGTCATCCATGTAGATGAGGTGGCTGACGGTTGCTCCATTCCGTAACCGGTGTCCGTAGCCAGTCTTTATGATGATCTGGCTGAGAGGGTTCAGACCTATGGAGAACAGCAGCGGGGATAGAGCATCTCCTTGGTATATGCCGCACTTGATGGTGACTTGTGCAGTTGGCCTCTAAGGTCATTTTCCACAGTCCCATTGAGTTCTTGATGAAGGTTCTTAGAGTCCTGTTGATGTTGTACAGTTCCAGGCAATCCAGAATCCATGTGTGAGGCATCGAGTCGTAGGCTTTCTTGTAGTCAATCCAGGCGGTGCATAGATTGGTGTGTCTGGTTTTACAGTCTTGAGTGATCATCACACCTTTGATCAAACCCCCGATCTCTCGTACCAAAGTGTGGTGTTACCCACTGAGCTATCCATATATATATATATATATATATGTATATATACATATATATATATATATATAGCCCAAAAAAGGACTTTGGCAGTACTTTTTTTTCAGCCCTGAGTAGTGTCTACAGGTCTTCATCTCAGGCTGCAAACAGCCCCATAAACTTCACCAATAAGGTAGGACAGCCTATATTTAGCCTATAACAACAGTAAAAAAAACAATGTTCATAGAGATTTTGGTTAAAAAATAAAACCTACAAGAAATATTAAAAGCAAGGGGGACCAATATATGATTTTGAAAAGTGGAAAGTGTGCCCTTGAAGGGAACAGAACTGTTTGGAAATCCCCCAAGCATGCACTTTCCTTGTTTACACTTAAATGTACCTAAAATGGACCTACTTTCAACAGACTGAACAAGTTTCTTTGCTTTAATGATGTTGTTTCAGGACAAAGAACAATGTCTGTGTTCACTGTCATGTTGAGTAATGCTGACCAGTTCGGTCAGCAGTTTCTTTAGACAATAGAGGAGTTCAGTCACTTCCAAGATATAAACTGTGTCTGGCATTGATAGATGAATTGCACTTGGTAGCAGAGAAATGCTATAATGTTGCATTATAATTTCAACATAGCTTAAACGGTATGCACAGACACACTGGATACTGTGCACACACATATGCACACAAACCTCACACTGTGGCCTTTACCCCCATCTATCCTGTGGGATGTTCATGTGCATGACTCTTTGCTAATCTGCAGGGCCTGTTGCAAATGTCTTTATGGTAAACAGTGATTTACATCCTGAATGGTGATGAATAAAATTATTTTGGCTACATCGTGAAAAACAATTGTGTGCCCTGAATATGACTTACAGGACAGTATTTTCATAACTTCATTGAACTCTTGTAAGGGTTATTATGTTTTAGGCATTGTGTTTCCCGGGTTAGCATCAGAATACTTGAGAGCGTTGTGAGGCTTAAATGGCCTTGGTCATGGGAATAAAACTGTACAAGGAAGGAAAATACAGGGGAAAATAAACTTTAGGCTTTTCATTTTTAAGTTGGCAATCTTCAGTTTCCCTGGCTGACATTAAAACCATCTCTGAAAGATTTGATCAGCTGTAGTTAATAAAGTAACTGTGGTGAATGTGTTCTGCACTGTCTGTATCCAAAGAGCCTAGAAAAAGACACACCACATTCAAAAATGAAAACCACTGTGTGTTTTTGCCAAATAAAAAGACAAAGAGTGGTGTGTCTTTCTCTTGGAAAGCGATCTAACGTGCTAACAATTATTACGAAAAAGTTGAACTTAGCTAAGTAAATAACACATTTTCATATATACAATATCTAGTTTAGGAGAAAACATCTAAATATACTTTAAAAATTCACTTCTACGGGAAATCCAGAACAATTCAGAATGAACAATCACCTAATGGGAAAAAACATTCAGTCATTATGTAACTTACTAATTACCTGTTTAAGAATTACCTTGATTTAGTTGTGTATACTTAATATGCAACTAACATTATATAACTAAACGCTACAAATATGTACCCAACAGGTGTTTTTCTGGTGCACATCAAAACTATACTGAAAGTATACCGTATACAGTATACAGTATCTTATTGAGTAAATAAACTAGTTTAAGTATAAAATATAATTTTCTGTACTTATATTACTTGTGTTTTTCTGTACTTATTAGTGGTGAAACGTTCCATGTAATCATCCCAAACCGTTTGCAACAGGACATTCGGTTCGGTACGCAACTGTCTTCAGTTTGGTACCCCGTGTACTGTCAACTTATAATAACGCTCTAATTAACATGGATATGACATAACATACAACGTAAAGTGTGAGATCCACCGGTGTCCCATTTTGGAAATCAGATCTTCAGCCTTTGGTCTAGAAAACTTAATCTACTGTACTGATTGATGTACAATCAAAAGCTCCAGAGCAGCTGCTACTTGTGGTGAGATTGTTTTGTCAACTATTGTTTCCGAGTTCAAGAATGAGCGTTAAATCTCAACTTTACTGTGTTTATACTTGAGGCAGGAGTGAGAATCCAGGGGCTCATTGCACACTGTGACTGCTTTCACTGCACTGTCAAACATTTGGAATACATATTTTGACATGGCACGACCATGGAAACTAACATGATCTATAATGGTCATTGGTTCATAGGCCTGTGCCAGAAGCTTGTAATGAAACTGCTGATGGTCCCAACCTTCCTTCCAACACTACAAATTATAGATGACGGGCCTCAGGATTCTTTCAACTACATATCATAAAGTGTATGGCAACTGGTGGTTCTGTTGTTCTGTTGTCAAAATTCAGTGTGTATTTGTCAAGGTTGAACAACAGTGATGTACCGTGTCAAACGTTGGCACACTGTCCTCCAACGGATGGTGAAGACTTTTCTTGAATACGTTTCAATAAAAAAAGCTCTAAAGTCTAATTTAACTGATCTCTGAAAAAGAAATAAACATGGCCAAAAGCAAACAATCCTTAGTTTACGTTGCGTTGTTCCGTTGTTTTGTTGATTTATAACTGAAGCTCAGTGAAGGTTTTACTACTGTAGGTCAACTGGATTCAGGCCAAAGGCACCATTCTGTATACTGTGTAATACTATTTCAGTGTAGTTGAGCTCCCCTAAACTCCTGCAGTCAAAGACATTGCAAGGAATGAGAAAATGACACCTAGGAAAACATTCCACGAGGGGACCCAGCTCATGCTCAGGCTGGTGTCCCCGGCATTCCCTGCATGTCAGATGAAGCTGTACAAGCATATTAGCATTCTACTGACATGGGTAGGTAACGGGACACGAGGGAATGCCTGTGGAGCGGCAACCAGAGCTGGTAAACATTTATTTCCAGGCATGCTGCTGCCAGAGATGGGCCTACATATAGTTCTTCAGAGCTTCATTGAGGCAGTTGTGGCAAGGAAAACTGACAAATTGTGATACTTTTTAAGACCCCTTGAGGAGTATACAGTGGAGGAATGTCTTTATATTCGAATTTTGTGAAAGAAATAGTTTGACATTTTGGAAAATGTGCTTATTTGCATTCTTGCCAAGACTTAGATGAGAAGACTGATACCACTTGTCTGTCGATAAGTATGGTGTCTTGGCTTACTTGGGAACCTCATGGTAACGGCAAGACTCCAGGAAGTCACTGCACTCAGCCAAGAAATACATAACCCCCATAGAGAACCACAACTTGTTGTTTTTACACATGGTTTTGTGTACAGATTAAATAAACAAGATATAACGTGTTAAAGAAATGGTTACTTTCTGGCAGAGAGTTGAGAAGATTGATCACTCATGTCTGTGCAGTAAATATAAGGCTTCAACCAGCAGCCAGTTAGCTTAGCTTAGCATAAAGTCTGGAAACAGGGGGAAACAGCTAGCCTGGCTCTGTCCAATGGTAACAAAATCTGCCTACCAACCTTCTTAGCTGGGAAGAGTAACTTCCTAGATAGCGCCCATAGAAAGATGACAGGAAACGAGGGAGAAAGAGACTTTGGTTTATGTGTGGATTAAACAAACCAGTCTTTGTGCTATAAGATAAGCTAACCAGCTGTAGTTTCATATTTAACAAACAGACATGAGTGGTATCAATCGTCTCATCTAACTCTCTGCAAGAAAGTGAATAAGTGTATTTCCCAAAATGTCAAACTACTCCTTTAAGAATAAAAAGCTTGTGAGTGCAGCTTTAATAGTTAAGCAGTGTTTTGATAGTGTACAATATAAGCTTACGCTGTCTTTTGTCTGATTATGTCATCAACATATACAGATGGCGCCACTGCAAGCTATGAATTTAAAAAGATACAGCAAGGCTACTTATGGATTTTAAAAAGGTTATATGCCCATTTGTCCATTTAACATTTTTGTCATTTAGTTTGTTGAATAATAAAAGTTCTTACACAACCATGTTTATTTTGAGAAATTGATGTCAATCAGCCCCCTAGGGTTTTTTCTCTTCTCTTCTCTAGTCTCTCTGACTGCATGACGATAAGCACAGACAGCTAGATTAATGTGTGTATTTTGGCAAATCCATATTTGTGTACTTGAGTTGTGTCATACAAAAATGTGCTCTGGCACAGAAAACAGAACATGCACGTATATTTACACACACAAGAACATGCTTGATGCACAGTGCTGCAAAGTTCACCTGGGTCCTCCCAGTTCACGTCTCGGGCCTACAGTATATGCTCAACCTGCGCACTGTAAATGCATCACATGTGGACCACAGTGGAGTAACTTTTAATAGCATAAGAAGGGATGCACTGCAAAATTCCTGTGTGGTGAAGTTTGAGAGACAGCTTGCGCTGAATGTCAGACAGCTTTTGAGGTTGATGCAGGGGGCCGTGATCCCAGGGCCCTATGTGTGACAGCTTTCTCATCAATCATTCCTGCATATTCTTTAAGTAAACCTTTGACTCATAATCTTCCTGGCCTGCTGTTGCTATCTCTTTGTGCTGAAATGTGTTTGTTTTGCTCTTTTTAGGCACTTTGTCATGCCTGGTTATGAAGTTACAGACCCACCAGTGATGAAAGGCAGTTCTGGCTTTACTCAGCTGTACTATTGTCTAAGGCTTAAGGTTTAAGTGGGAAGGCCCTGCCTTTAGTTTCAGGTACCTTACAGCAATGGAAATGAACTCAAACATACACGTCTGGCGCATGTAAATATACATTTGACTACCACAGATGGGGTCAATTCTAAATGTCTTAACAACATGAGAAAGACATTTTGACCTTCGATTCCTACCCAATAACATCACTACAAGAAATGAAATCAATGGGACGTTTTTCCCTTTACTGATGAGCTCATGCCTCAGAGATGCCTGACGTCATTATGGGAGCTCTCTCTTTTAGACAGAGAAATCCCCACAGGTTTCTGATCAGGACTTGCCAGGTTTCGATAAAGGAGGTTTCATCCCCACCCCAAGTCTCCATAGAGATTGAGCTGACTAATAAAAATAGCTTGGCTGCTCTGTTTACCCCGAGTGGGATGTTACTTTACTGTATTTTCCGTCTCTCCATCTCTCTCTCAGTCTCCATGTTTAAGCCATGGATGTGACTGGACTTGTTTGTTAATTACTTTTATGTAAGTTCTTTGTAAAGAGACTTTTTTTTGGCCATAAGTTAAAAAAAAAAGTTAATGTGGACATTTTGCTGCTAAATTTGCCTCCATTCGCCTTATGTGTTTATGTACGGTGTGTGTGCACATGCACATTACATGAGGGATCAGAGTCTCGTGGTTAGACAAAGGGCTCCAGGCAGCAGAGAAATCAAAGCCAGATGGGTGCTTTCAGTGCCTGTACGTGCCATAAACGTCAGGATGGACCAATAAACATCAGGTTGAGGAGACAAATAATAGCTGACAGGTGAAGTTCATGGAGGTACGATGATCCTTTACTTCTGGTAAAATGTTAGAAGAAGGACAGATGTATAGGGGTAGCTTCCCATTTTTAGCCTTTTTCCTCTCTTATCACGCTGTAAAATAGTTCATGGTGACATGTGAATATCCCCAGTATCATGCCCCATATAGAGTGCTGCAGGGATGACGTATTTTTGTAGGCCAACACAGAAGTTAGCATCGCCCTGGTTCCCTCAACAAAAAACCAATGGGATTTTTCCATTGGATTTTGGATTATTGCAGAAAATAAGCTCTGTGGTGAACAAAAGTTTATGATACTTACACGTTTTGTGGTTGATAATCTTCACAAATGAACACCACTTGTATGATTATTGAAGCGTAAATATAATCGCCAAGTAAAAAACTAACATTAGTCTATAAACAAACTACACCACGGTCACATGACTTCAACGTCACCACCACTAAGCTTCCAAATTTGATCTCTGTAGTCTCATTTAGCCACTTGTTAGCAACTGCCTTTTTAAGACACGAAAAGCTTCAAAATTCACCAGTGGGGTATTTACTGATGTATTTTGTGTGAAAATCTCTGAAGCTTGTGTTAACCACAGACCTTATTTCAGGCATTTAACCAAAAACCCATTCAAGAAACCCACTGACTTCGAGACGAGGGAACCGGAAGTGCAAAAATGCTAACTCATTTCTGGGTTTTAGGACTTATTCCAGCAGCACTCTATATACAGAGAGATGGGTGTAACCGTAATAGTTTGACAGAAGGAAGAACAAAAGTTTCCATTTTATGATTCACAAGTTGACAAAATGTTCCATAGATATGAATGTTCAAAGTTACAGGAAAAAAGTGGACAAGATGAATAGTTTATGAAATGTTAGGGTGGGATGGAAGGAAGTCCAGCCAAAGCTCACAATGGGTAGATAATATTGCATCCACTTCATTTAATGGCTTCAAACTGTCTCCTGATGTTCTTGGAGATCCTATCATGTCGCACTCTTTAACAAATTATAGGCATTGAGAATATAACATAGTAGAGAGAAAGTGCAACAAGTGTGAGGACATAAAAATGTCCATTGGATTGAACACACACATTAATGGAGAAAAGTTCAAATCAGGATTCACCTGTGACAAACTGGCCTACACTAACAGTACTGCATCAGTGTTGGAAGCATGGTGAATGGGTGAGAGACAACCATAAACCATCAGTTACATTATGTAACACTAACAGTGTCATCTTTTTAATAAATAATGAAAGTGATAGTATCACTTGACAGTTGGTGAAGTTGTGGCCACAATAAATACTGGTGATTTAATGATTGTCATAAACTCCCTGAAGCTTGTTTCCCAGGTAGCATGCTGAACCTGGCTGTGTGACTGCAATGTCTTCCAGGACCAGGTACTGTAGTTATGACAGTAGTGACAGTTTATTATGTCATTATTAATCCCAATAAAAAAAAGATCTCTTAGCAACAAAAAGAAAATATGACATGATGAAAAGAGATCCAATATGACCTTTGATGAAACCTGATGATAAATGGTGAACTTGAAAGCATCACGTTCTAAAGAAAAAAGATGTCAGTATAAGAATTAATCCGTGACATGTACAGTAAGTACCTCAGAATCACCTAGGAAACAATGGGAAAATTCTGATTAAGAGAACCTTTAAAATATGTGATTTCGTTCTGTATAAAAATGAACTGACTTTACTTAAAAAGCACACAAATTATATTTCAGTGCCTCATTATGTTACATCTGCTCCTGTGATTGTGTGAGTGGAGACAGGTGGGCTGGAGTCAGAGCAGAGCCCCACCAGCTGCAACCCGTTCCATAATCAAGGCCTCTGCTAATACTCTGCCCGGCCACTTCCACGCCGCCAGATCGTAGTCTCTACAGCAGTTAGTCTACGATTCCAGCCTTTCTTGCTAGCAAATATCTAGTTATCCTGTTGCCCCACATAACTTTAAGGACTGTTTAGCCAGTTACTTATTGAGAATCTCTAAAGCATGAGTTCCCTGGCCATTGCGCCACATTATCAAGGCTCATGCATGCCTAATCATTATGTGTTAAATATTTTATCATATTTAGTGGGAGAAGTTATTGCATGGGTTTGGAGTGGCACTGCTGGAACACTCACCTGTCATAAGCTGTGTCCAAAATCACTACTTCATTCCGTCATTCACTACTCTGTATGATCAGCGTCATGTGACACAGTGGTAATTTTTGCATCTCTAAAATGCATTGCATTGCAAGATTGTTAGCATAGTGTAGTCTATGTGCCATGGACGCTACTTCATTTTTTCCTTAGTGGGAATTTTTCAAGGTAGAGCATAATTTTCACACTCAGAATACGAACATGACATAAATGCTGACCAGTAAATACAGTGCACTATACAGTATAATAAATAAGGAGTAATTTAGGACACAGACATAATTTTTTTGGATACTGGAAAAATGTGCCTCTCAGCCAGGGGTTTAGCTGGTTGTTTTATTTGGCGGGGAAAACTGTACTGTTCTCATTTATTGTGTGGTATGTTTTAATTGTATTTCAATAAGGAAATCATAAGTAGCTCATCTGTTCCCATTACATCTGTGCACACATTTGCATAAATCCCTAATTCACTTAAAGGTACCCTGTGGGTTTTTGACCTCTAGTAGCGCTACAGAGCTGTTTATCTGAGTGAGTCCCTCTCATACACACACACTTGTGCAGGCAGCTGACGTGACACACATTCCTGCTAATGGTATCATATGGCGGTAACACGCCAACATATGCAGCACTGTGCCAGCAAAGGCAGGGCAGAAGAAGACTGCTAGCAAACAAACAGGGATGTAAACAATGCTGTGATTTAGATGCGAGTGTTTTATGAGGAAGGGAATGCATTCAACACGTTTGTAAAGGCCTTTACACACCGGGGACGTAACAAATAAACAACGCGAAAATGCGAAATACTCACTTACTGCGAATATTTACTCTACTACATCCAAAAGTAAACTGATCTACTCACTATCTGTCGGTGCTGCTCCACACGTTGTCATTAAGTTCACTGTCTTTATAATTTTGTGTCCTTTGTCATATAATACAGGGTGATGAGAAACACAATCAACAGGTCCGCAGTTGTGATGTCACGTCTGTTCCGCACAACATGATTGGCTGATGCCTTTATTCACCGTGCGAAAGCTCAGAAAAATCGACCTTGTTCCTGAAAAAAATAAATAAATTGGTCTTTTTCGCCGCGTAATATTCACTTCCTGTGTGAAAGTACTCGTGACAAAAATTAATTAATCGCATGAAAAAAAACGCCTCCGGTGTGTAAAGGCCTTTAGAGCTCATGGATGCACAGTGCATTTTGTAACACAGTAACACTGAATGTGTCATTGTGATAGTAGAAAAAGCACAGGTGTTATTTATAACATTAACGATGGCTCTGTTGTGTTGTCCCAGTCAGCCATGACAGTGTGACAGTGAGTCAGCACGAACAATACCCTGAAACTGAAGCAGCTAAATGGAATTTAGCCATCATTTTATTATTTACACCTGTGCTTTTCCTACTGGGATATGTTGGAATATATTTGTGAAAAAGGTATCCCCGCAGGCAGAAGTGAGAAGTGAGCAAAGTTATCTTACTCTGGGAAACTGTTGTCAACTAGCTATCAAATGACCTGGTAAGAGCCAAAATAACTAAAATTGTGTAATTCTGGTGTAATTCCAAACTAATGTTTTGTGTTAAGTTACAGCATAACAACAGTTGCTGCACTGCACTTGTTTCCCTGCTCTGTCTTCACTGCTCTTCTCAACGCGTGAAACTTAAATTGGCATGGTGTTGACCTCAGATTTCATTTTAAGAAGTAGTAAACCAAAGAACCAGTTTTAACCAGTCAGTACTGGCTGCAGAGGGCGTGCACGTGGGTAGTGACAGGATGATGATTGAGTGTGGAGTGGGCGACTGTAATTGACTCCATAGAAATAAATCTTGCAATAGATGTTGTGAAGATTTAAGCACATGAGGTGTTTTCCATAAGTGTTTTGTCAGTCAGGTTAGCAACACCATTACTACTGTAGAAGGCCTAGCAGAGTTTGCATTGACAGTTTTCAAGTATTTGTATTTTTGACAGATTTATACACAGCTGAGGTTCCACATTCAACTGTGGATTTCTCTTTATGAGGCCAAAATGTAGCATATTGTCATACTTAATCAGTGTAACCAATAAACTGTTAATCCCCTATTACACCATGACACCTCTTCAATTACATGCAGTAGTCACAACCAAACCGACTTTATTTAGGAATGTGTTCCCTGCAGCACAATACAAACTTCAATCACAAAGGCGTTATAATTAGATTTTGACAGAGAATCCCTCCACAACATGAGGTTATAATGTGGGCTTTAAGGTCCCTGGATGTCTAGGGCCCCAGGGCAGTTGCCAGTCTTACCGGTTAGTAGTCTAGCCTTGGTCACAACATTGAGGTAATCTAGTTAAGTGAATATTTCCACATATTGGAGGCAGCTGACAAGCCAATTCTTTCAGTGTTTTACATAACGTATGACCTCGACCCTAACATGTATCAATCAGATTTGACTTTGTGCAAGAAACTGCAATATTTGTTTGGCAAACTCAAATGACTCAGCTCATATTTACATCTGATCTGATGCAGCGTTGTAACGTAATGGAATACCCCAGCAAATTGACAGCGCCCAATATTGTTCTATAATTTCCTGAAAGCCATGCCAGAAAAAGAGTTTTGACTAGAATCCAATCAGTCATTCAAAGTGAGTGAGCCAAGAACCTGTCCACGCTGGAACAACAGTCTTTCTTTGGGAGTGCAGGACCTTGTCATACTGTTTACATGCGGTGTCTCTGGCTTGCTAAGTCAGGTTTTCAGATCACCCCATGTGTGCTAGCTTGTAGACCAAACATTTTGTTTTGCAAATGAAGAAATTAAGATTTTGTTTGGTTGGGTTGGTATTGTGAGTGCATTCCTTAGACTTTTGTGTTTTTATCTGCCTCTAACTACTGTTTTCTCACAAATGTTGATGCTACAATCCATTATTGTTGCTTGGGCCTCGAAATGCACATGGAATATCTGTGTGAATTAGTGTGAAATAGAGAGAAAGAAAGAGAGAAAGAAAAACTAGTGATATTTGTCTTTGTCCAAGAGGAGAAGTGTGGATGTGCTCATGCAGTGGAAAACATAGCTGAAATGCAGAATTCCTCACGCTCATCATTCTATATTAGGCAACTGCACAGCAGGGTACATTAACAATACGGCAGAGTGACTCAACCATTTTTCCAGATCAACATGAGCTTGTGACACGTTCAGCAGTATGTGATGAACAGATGAACCACATAAACTGTTTCATCCATTTATTCCTGCATCTCTGCCTTCCAATGATGACACAACTGAGGAAGACTTTGTTTGAGTTTCTCTTTAATCACCCTGAAACTTTCATTGAGATACTCTTTCATCCATTGACCAGACAGGACAGTGGTGGTCAAGCTTAGTATTTCAAATAAACAGGCTTTTTTCAGTTTTCCCTTGTGAAATCTAATTTAAGGCACACTGTAAGCCACAAGTGTCATCATCTGCGAGGCAGAACCTGACCTGTTATTTTAGTCTCCTCACTTGTGACCTAGAGGAGTTATTTATAGAATAAAAAGGAATTGCATGTAAGAAGAGCCAACGACTCTTTGTGTCATTGAGCCAAATTTGTGTCAGTGAAACATCAAACTTAACCAAATACTAGTTCATACCGAAGCCCTGTGCGGGTTCACCGGCAACAATAAGACTGGTATGCTTCTGGCCTTCAGAATTAAAGTGGAACATTTTAAAGTTTTAAACTGGCACAGAAGTGTAATTTCAGAACCAGTGCTATAATTTAAGAATACAAAACAAAACCTGCGGGTCCTTGAAGTCATATACTGTACAATGGTGACATCTTGACACTCAGAAATCACACCAGGAACTCCTTTCTTTATTCCTTTTTTAAATCTTTAAAATTGTTTACCCTCAATAAAACACACAAAAATAAAATATAAACATCACACCATACAAGTAACATATCACAATTTATATTAAGGAAGTTTCATTTGGCAGATGTGTGGACTCGAGTCACATGACTTGGACTCGAGTCACATGACTTGTTGTTAAAATGGCATTACATTTTGTGAAGAGAACATGACTTGTTTAGGACTCAAAACTTAAAGTTTAGGACTTGGGACTTGTCAGTCTTGACTTGGAACTTGCAAAACAATGATTTGGTCCCACCTCTGTCATTTGGTATCCAAGTCAACTCTAGTTCTTTAAGTAGGTTGGCAGGACCTTAATCTTAGGATGGGAAATAAGAAGTATGAAACTCAACATTACTGCTCTCTGGATTTGAATTTGAAGGTCTGTTTTGCCCACACTGCTGTTAGCTAATAAGGTGTGGAGCGACCATTGTAGATTTGACAACGGTAACATGTGCATACTCTCTATTATGATCTAATGAATCTTGACCTTCATCTTGAATGATTATTTTTGCAAGCATTCAGCTGTCCCACTGAGCAGTTAAGCAAGTGATATGTTATCAGTTCATTCTCACTTCTTTCAACAGCTGTTGAGTTGTAGTGTCTGACTACAGATGTTCTGTCAACAGCTGTACTAGCAGACTACACATATTCACCTGTTTGGAGAGGATATACACTGCCATAGTGTGGTTGTGGGAATTTGTGGTAAGCCGAGTGAGTCAGGAGGCCTCTGCAACAAACAGGATAAGGTGCTGTTACTTATTCTAAGCTCTAAGGCAGCTAATTGGGATGCTCTGCAGCAACAATGAGGCACCATTTCCCCACAAGCAGAGGTGGAATATTTTAGTTATTCATATCTGGGATTAAGGTTCTTCGCATCCACTGTGTTTGTGCGTTTTTGTGTGAGACCATGAAAGTGAAATCAGGTAATTACAGGTTTAAATGAATAAATGCAACAGCCTCTGATTCCGCTATAGGGAGCTCATAGCTTGTGTTCTTGGGAGGTCAGTTTTATGCTGTAACTCTCAGTGATGTGACAGTAAGAAAACTCTGTTTTGCATCACTGTCTTGGGAGCAACTGGGGTCATTCTGTGGACTATCGATGCTGTCCAGATCTCCACTTGAACTTACAGTGTGAATAGATGACATGCCAGAATAAAAGGGGTTTTCCACATAAAGTCCTCCCATCTCTTTTCCCTGACAGAGCCAAAGCCGACAATGGTTCTAAGCTCACATGGCAAATTCTGAAAGATTTCTGCAACCTCTACAGAAATTATATATTACATATTTAAACAACCTATTTTAAATATTTACCAGTAAAAGTAAATAATATTCTTTTATTCATTTGACAGAAATGTGGTTTATGTTTGTCAGCAATTGTACATCACACAGTTAATTATAAATCAATATTTATCAATTACATCATACACATACAGTGGGGCAAAAAAGTATTTAGTCAGCCACCAATTGTGCAAGTTCTCCCACTTAAAAAGATGAGGGAGGCCTGTAATTTTCATCATAGGTACACTTCAACTATGAGAGACAGAATGGGGGGAAAGAATCCAGGAAATCACATTGTAGGATTTTTAATGAATTAATTGGTAAATTCCTCGGTAAAATAAGCATTTGGTCACCTACAAACAAGCAAGATTTCTGGCTCTCACAGACCTGTAACTTCTTCTTTAAGAGGCTCCTCTGTCCTCCACTCGTTACCTGTATTAATGGCACCTGTTTGAACTCGTTATTAGTATAAAAGACACCTGTCCACAACCTCAAACAGTCAGACTCCAAACTCCACTATGGCCAAGACCAAAGAGCTGTCAAAGGACACCAGAAACAAAATTGTAGACCTGCACCAGGCTGGGAAGACTGAATCTGCAATAGGTAAGCAGCTTGGTGTGAAGAAATCAACTGTGGGAGCAATTATTAGAAAATGGAAGACATACAAGACCACTGATAATCTCCCTCGATCTGGGGCTCCACGCAAGATCTCACCCCGTGGGGTCAAAATGATCACGAGAACGGTGAGCAAAAATCCCAGAACCACACGGGGGGACCTAGTGAATGACCTGCAGAGAGCTGGGACCAAAGTAACAAAGGCTACCATCAGTAACACACTACGCCGCCAGGGACTCAAATCCTGCAGTGCCAGACGTGTCCCCCTGCTTAAGCCAGTACATGTCCAGGCCCGTCTGAAGTTTGCTAGAGAGCATTTGGATGATCCAGAAGAGGATTGGGAGAATGTCANGGACATGTACTGGCTTAAGCAGGGGGACACGTCTGGCACTGCAGGATTTGAGTCCCTGGCGGCGTAGTGTGTTACTGATGGTAGCCTTTGTTACTTTGGTCCCAGCTCTCTGCAGGTCATTCACTAGGTCCCCCCGTGTGGTTCTGGGATTTTTGCTCACCGTTCTCGTGATCATTTTGACCCCACGGGGTGAGATCTTGCGTGGAGCCCCAGATCGAGGGAGATTATCAGTGGTCTTGTATGTCTTCCATTTTCTAATAATTGCTCCCACAGTTGATTTCTTCACACCAAGCTGCTTACCTATTGCAGATTCAGTCTTCCCAGCCTGGTGCAGGTCTACAATTTTGTTTCTGGTGTCCTTTGACAGCTCTTTGGTCTTGGCCATAGTGGAGTTTGGAGTCTGACTGTTTGAGGTTGTGGACAGGTGTCTTTTATACTAATAACGAGTTCAAACTGGTGCCATTAATACAGGTAACGAGTGGAGGACAGAGGAGCCTCTTAAAGAAGAAGTTACAGGTCTGTGAGAGCCAGAAATCTTGCTTGTTTGTAGGTGACCAAATACTTATTTTACCGAGGAATTTACCAATTAATTCATTAAAAATCCTACAATGTGATTTCCTGGATTCTTTCCCCCCATTCTGTCTCTCATAGTTGAAGTGTACCTATGATGAAAATTACAGGCCTCCCTCATCTTTTTAAGTGGGAGAACTTGCACAATTGGTGGCTGACTAAATACTTTTTTGCCCCACTGTATTGTCATTTTTTGTATGTGTTGGATCATGATACGATTCTGATGTGTCATTTTTACCAAGCAATAACCAAATCAGTCCCTTCTCATAGAATAATACAAATGCCATGAACTGAAAATGACATTTCCAGTTCCAGGCGTGAAACTTGAAAGACAGAGGCGTCAAGCAGGGAGGCTTGTTGAAAGAAGAATGGGAGAAAAAAAGAGAGAAATGTAGGATTCGGTGCTTTTGGAGCTCAGGTTATCTCAGCCTCTGCTGCTTCAGTTTTTGACCACCATATTTAATTGTTGTAGTACCCCTTTAATGAGATACTATATATGATATATACGTAGAACACAAGTGTCATTGTAAATGTTTGTGACTCGGGTGACAAGATTACACTCAAGCTTTAATTATTTAGACTGATCAGGTTTTAACAGAACAGAGCACACAGGAGGTCCCATTTGCAATGATGTGAATACTGAGCGTACAGCCAGTTTTGTCTGGAAGTATTGAGTCATGGAAACTCTATCCTGACTCATCTCCATGATTATCTTAGCATTTTGTTTTTCATATTATGAGTATGCTGAATTTACCATCAATCATTTGTCTATTACAGCCCTTCCATAACTAATTTTCCTCTTTGAAATTCATGTTATGCATGGTTGTAATTCTGTCAAACTGAAACGACACTGATCCATCAGTGCGTCCCCTTTATTGTGTTGCTCTATGTGGGAGACACAGAAAACTGGAGGAAAAACAGACAAACGATATTGATCAGTGGAACACTGTGGTCCAGCATGTTACTGCCAGTCAGCACATCACGCAGGTTGTTAGTGGTTGAGTGTGGTGGCGTGGGGGGGGGCTTCCATTTTAGGCCAAGATGGTACATCAACTTTTGCAGAAGGAGGTCTTCGCCAGCTGTCACTTGGCATACTGAACAAGTTTTGGAAGCTTACAGGCTTTTTGCATTCAAGTTGTAATATGCACGTGTGCTGTATGTACTGTACACGTGTTTTCACACACAAATAGACACACAGAGAGCTCTCCACTTACAATTTTCAAACTCGCTTACTGCCATTACTGCATGTAATATTTTACATATACACAGTGGTGTTTGTTTTCGACATGCTCATTGTCTTGTAGAAAGAAAAGGCAAAAAACTCAACCACATGAGCATTACACAATTGTCCACGCTATAGTGGATGATTGAAGTGAATTTCTATCCATGGCATGAACATGCCAGGTCTCTTTATGGGATGGGACATTTGTTTTGATGGGGCACAGATTACCTGAAATGGGAAGATTTCAATTATCGACTTGTGTGGGAGTGTCCAGCTCTGTGAAACATACCTTTCAATCAAAACTAGAAGCTCCAAAACACTACCATTGCAACTTTTACTCATCGGCTTAAGGTGAGCTATTTCAAAGCAAAACTCAAGACCATTGCACTCCAGTACAAAATTCTACCAGCATAGTTATTTGTTTTTTAACTCAGGACAGGGGAATTTTTAAACCGTTTGTAATGTGGCACTACTGTTTGTGGACTTCATATGTAAGCTTCCTCTCACGAGGTATGTACACTCTGTCCTACAATGGAGACATTCACTGATCTAATTTTAGAACATGAGGTAGTCTCCATCTCACTAGGATCGGTTTTGCTGCTGTACAATTCAGATTTTTAAAAAGCCGTTTTGATGGTTTGAATTTCAGTTTTGGATGAGTATCAATGCAACAGAGGGTCGACATGTTGACAGTAATTAATTACAGTAATGATCTGACTCTGTACTATCTGTGCAGGGCCTTTTTCACAGCAGACATTTTCATTTATCATAGTAGGAAAAGCACATGTGTTACTAATAACGTTATGATGGCTCTGTTGTTTTAAAGTGTCCCAGTACAGAACAGCATGACTGCATGAACAATGCCAGGACCCTGAAACTGAAGCAGGTACATGGAATTCAGCCAGAATTCATTTTATTAATTAGCCCTGTGATTTTCTACTGTGACATGTTCAAATGTCTTATGTAAAAAAAAAAGGCTGGTCTTACTTTTGGATATTCACAAAACATTAATACATACTTTGGCTTTCAAGGTGATAAATGAAACCTATGATTGTGAAATTCACCATGGTTTCCAGCATCTCTCCAAGAATGAGATACTGATGTTGGCTTGATAAGCTCCTGGGCTACAACATGTTTTGACAGTTTCAGGTTGTTGTAGAACCCTCCTGTCTGATCATACAGCAACGTTGGCACCCTGTTTTGTCTGTGATTATCAGAAACTTTGTTGACTGAGAACACACTAATATACCGCTGTAGTCTGGGAAGTGCTGGAGGAAACGTGTACAATACATTATATACAGTACATTATGCTGGGAATGTATTATCAGAACAGCTTATAGGGTTGATGGCCAGCAGTAGGGCCTAACAAAGTTTGTGATCAGTCACTCCACTTGTTCCAATTGTTTCAGCTTGTGTCTACAAGTCTGTGTTGACTAATAAACTAATAGTAAGAAACACTGGAGGATAGAGCTGGTGCTGTCAGGACAGCAAGTTGGGTGTGAAATATGTGAAGGGATGATGTTTACCTTACCATAAAGTTATGCAACTGAGATAAAATATATTTATCATATGCACAAAGACTTTCCTCTGGACTACATATATAATTAGATTAAACTTTGGTGGTCGTAAATTCGTGTCGAGACGAACGTTGCAGGGAAAAGTTGCAGCGGTGTGAACTGGCCCATCTCAGCGCAACTCAAGCCGACTGATGGCATCGCCTTCGACTCAGCGCGTGGCTGGTTTTGGAACATAAGCCACGTCACCTGTTTCAACAGCCAATCAGCTCGTAGCAAAGTCAGCAAGGTCATCATGACACTCTCATTTTTTAAAATGTTTTTGCTGTTTCAACACTAGAAATGCAACTGCAGCAAGTAACTCACTATCACTATCCTCATTCATATTTGAAGACGCTGCAAATTATATCCAGGTACAAAAAATGCCTGAAAAACTGGAAGTTAGAATGGAAGTACAGAGAGTCGTTGCTATGGAAACGATACACCGTCTCGTCTAGTCGCATTGGTGTAAACTGACAGGTTTCAGAGCTTTACAGACCGGGGCATTGCAAGTTTCAACTCGTCTCATCGCGAATCTTTGGTCTGAACTGGGCTTAACACAATTCATACAATATATATATAAAAATTACAACTGAGCTATCTCCATGACAACCGAGCAAACTCTGATGTGGTTGACTGCAAGATGCGGTTGTGAGCTCAGGAAAAAGGTAGTAATTGGACCTTGAGTTAAGATTTTTTTATGCCAAACTGCTGTTTGAAATGTCAATCATGAACTTTCACTCTTGTTTTCAAAATACACAGAATGAAGCGATAGTAGGTCCAGTTGATGCCCATTTAGATTTGACAGCTATAAAATGCTATTCTCTATTCTTGAAACCTGGAGTCAAGACGAGTATTACCAGTTGGATTTTTTACATATGTATTGGTGCAGCCATAAACATGATCAATTATTTGTTTCTTCTAGAAAATAATCATATCAAAATTATTACAGCAAACATTAGTGGTGATTTTGGATCCTGTTTAAGTCCTGTTGAGCTTCTAAATCAATTGGACAGTTACTCAGCTAACCATCTAGCTCAGGGAATCAATTAACTCCTGGCTAATACTTTCACATATATATTAAGATGTACAGCTTCTGTATAGTTCACACAACACCTCACCGTAATGACGGGCTTTATAGATCCACATTTTCACAATAAAACAATTTTCTTTTTCTTTCTTTAATCAATAAATAGAAGACATGATTTGAAAAGTTAAATGTCTTACCCTGAAAAATGTAACTTTGGCCCTTTATTATGCAAATGACAACAAAATATTCAAGTACATATTTCTTGCAGTACATATCCAAGTTCTTCAGTTAAAGCCTCTGTGAATAACATCATGTCCCCTCAGTGCCATGCTGTGTCATTGTGGGCTTATAGCTGCAGCTGTGTCTAAATTTCTGCTGATGTCAATTGGTTCTGCTGTGTCATTGTTAACAGATGATGGCCGCAACGCTACAGTGCTGCGCCTTGGCCTCCAAATAAAGCACCCCCCTCCCAGAGTCCAATTCCTGGCCCAAGTGCAACTATTCTGATGCAGACCCCCTGGGTATGTGAATCTGCTGGCAAGCGCCCATTGAGGGGCAGTAGGGGGTGAGGACGTGGCCACAACCAGTGGGAACACCTGCAGTTCTCGGATGAGCCAGTACTGCACACTGCCAGGGGCCATTTGAGGGCACTTTGAGAGAGTTGGGCATGGGGCCAAAGGAAGTTTTATAAGGGGAACTGGCACAATATCCCTTGTGTTCTTACTTTTGTTGCGAGCAACCATGGCGTAGAGAATTGGTCCCAATTTTAGGTTAGTAACCGATTTTTAATAGTGGAGGGTTGTCTCAGGTCAGTAAACGATAAAATGAGCGAGCCATAACACTTGTGGCGGACAGACAAAACAGTCACCCTGGGGCTCTAGTACTGCTTTTAACTCAGTCGACCATGAAATGCTACTCCAGACTAGAAAAATATATACCACGACATACAGGCAGACAAAACTTTGGTCATACTGGAGTGCAGCTAAAAATGGTTCTGCACATACTCAATATTTAAAATAATGTAGAGATGCACACACTGGCTGGTGATTGACGTCAACACTGACATAATAACACAGAATTGTTGAAGAGGTACTTGGTTTTTAATGAACTGGTAGGTTAAATTTGTTTGAAATCAAGGAAATTTTAAAAAATGCTGTTAGACACGTTTTTGTCCCTTCTGTAGAAAAATAACAAGTTAAGATAAAAGTACATATTACAAAACAGATTTTTTTTTAACCTGTGTGTGTATGTATTTCTAGACAAGTACATAAGACACAAGGTTGTCCACGTTCCTCCTTGTCCTGGCATATCAAAGGCAGGTGCCAACCCTTGTGTTCCTGCCAGCGTGATACTATGCCAGATTCCAAAGGTTAACAAGATTCTGCACTCTGCAACCAGCCACACACACACAATAGTGCCATTCTTCTCTTTGCACATACCTACTTTGGTTCTCCTTTCCAGAACCTCCTTGTTGTGACGCACAAAACAAGGCTTGTGTGATTTGAACCCAGGGACGTGCAGGAAGAAAGATGATCATGACATTTGCGTGTAATAACGCTGACATAGCGGAAAATTCTTCCCTAGATCGGAAAATGACGTTGTTTAAAATGCAACATTGTTTTTTTTCTGTTACACTTTTTCTATTATAAAATATGTTTAACAATACATACATACTATATATCAATCAGCCATAACATTATGACCACTGACAGGTGAAGATAACATTGAGTATCTCGTTAAAATGGCACCTGTCAGTGGGTGGGATATATTAGGCAGCAAGTGAACATTTTGTCCTAGATGTTGATGTGTTGGAAGCAGGAAAAATGGGCAAGCGTAAGGATGTGAGCGACTTTGACAAGGGCCAAATTGTGATGGCTAGACAACTGGGTCAGAGCATCTCCAAAACTGCAGCTCTTGTGGGGTGGTCTGCAGTGGTCAGTACCTACCAAAAGTGGTCCAAGGAAGGAAAACCGATGAACCGGGGACAGGGTCATAGGCAGCCAAGCTCGTTGATGCACGTGGGGAGCAAAGGCTGGCATGTGTGGTCTGATCCAACAGAAGAGCTACTGTAGGTCAGACTAATGAAAAAGTCAATGCTGGTTCTGATAGAAAGGTGTCAGAACACACAGTGCATCGCAGTTTGTTGCGTATGGGGCTGTGTAGCCACAGACCGGTAAGGGTGCCCATCCTGACCCCTTTCCACTGCTGAAAGCGGGCACGTGAGCATCAGAACTGGACCACGGAGCAATGGAAGAAGGTGGCCTGGTCTGATG
>LKNJ01007126.1:0-13709 GCA_002120245.1 Maccullochella peelii
TCTGTCCAGAAGAGTGCAGTCCTAGGAACAGCTAAGATTCTGCACAGGACCCTCAAGGAGGACCCGAGCTTGAAGGAGTAATAGACCGCCCGCAGGGGCAAGTGGGGAATTTATATATGTGTGTGTGTGTGTGTGTGTGTGTGTATATATATATATCTTTAAGTTTCCCTTTTTTCAACTTGCAGAATCCCCTTTAATTTTAACATGGTGTAACCAAACAACATATTCTCATGCTCAACTACTCCTGATGAGCAATTACACTTGATGGCTTGGTGGTTAGCACTGCAGCATCAGCATGTTTGGAGTTCATTCCCTGCTAACGACAGATAACACTGAAAAGATTTTTGGAAAATGTTTTTAAATCCCACCAAGTAGGAAACCCCAAAGTCAAAGCATCAAAGTGTAAAGCCTGTGTGAGCATTTTTAGTTAGCTCCTGTTGGCACAGAGAAAGCCTATCTGTCTTTTTGATGTTCACAGAGTTGTGTGTCTCTCTGAGGAACATTACGCCGGGTTCACATAGGAGATAACGTGCTGCGAACGCCACGATATGTCAATTCTAGCGCGAGCAGTAGCCTGGCTGTTCAGACCAGAAGCGCATTTCTCCACGCCGGTCAACAAGCAATTCTGCTCCTCTGCTCTTATCTGTGGGCTGATCTTTTTTGCTGTTGTGCTGCGGGGTGCTTCTCCACTTCCAGGATCAATTTTTTCTCTCTCTCTCTCTCTCTCTCCCCCTCTTTCTCACTTGCTCTTTCTCTCACCCTCTCGCACTAGCTCTCACTCTCTGTCTGCTTATGTGTGTGTCTGCTCGTCTCTCTCGCTCTCTGTTTAGAGACAACTTTTATTTTATATCGTTTATAATGTGTTTTCGTGCCAGATTTGCTCGCGGCGGGCAGAAAAAATAGAACAGACGCCGAAGCGAGCCGCCTCCTGTGTGAACAGCCCAATTGGTTAACATGGGCACCGAATGGAGGCGGACAGCATTTCGGGGCACGTCTGCCTCCTATGTGAACCCAGCATTAGAATCAAAACACTACTGAAGTAACTTTGAATTAACCAGCTGCCATTAACACTCTCTTCACTTTGATGCCGAGTAATAAACCAAGCTCACAACCCTGCCTTGCTAGTTACCCAGCTAGGTAGGTATAGCATGAGCACCCTTGTTAAGCTAGGCTAGGTTAAGTAATTAAAAGATGCTAGCTACTGTGTCTGTGTGCTGTGTTTATTTACAGCAGCAGCTTCTTGGTTGATTCAGAGTAATGTTAGCAGTGTTGTTTTTGCTCTAGCTAACAGGAGCTAACTAGCAACATATGGCAGCAGTTATTACTTTCTAGCTTAAGAGAGGCAGGCGGTATGTGATTGACTGAAAGGTGAGAGGGCGGTGACAACACCACTGTCATGAAAAGTGACAGTGGTGTTGTCACTTCATAAAGTCATTATGAAATGTGACATCATCAAATAAAGTGTTACTGGAAAAAATGCCATTAAGACATAAAAACAGAAATAAAATGGTCTATTATGAAATAAAAATGATATCCAATAAGAATGATGAAATAACACTTCATAATGATGAGTTCCATTTGAACATTTTCTTAAATTATTTCACAAATTGGGTTTTTATATATATTTTTTAATATAATTTATTAATGTGATTATTTATTTCATACTTATTTGTTTAATCTTGAACACTTTGGAGCTCCATAATAAGTGTTTCCTTACACTTTTGTCTTCATGTTTGTTGAACAGTGTCAAAGCTGTTTATTATCTCAACCTCCCAGAGCCCTTTGATTCAGGGTTACGCTGCATGGTTGTTGTGTGGGCTTCTTTCCCCTTGTGATGATGTCTTTGAACTTCAGAAAGATGCAACATCATTTTTGTCATATATAATATTTCAGGCACATTTCTCTCAAAACTTACGCCAATAGATAGATAGATAGATAGATAGATAGATAGATAGATACTTTATTGATCCCCCAGGGGGGAAATTTCTTAAATAGTGTAATATGTAATAACAATAGTGTAACAATAGTGTAATATGCCATTTAGAAGAAGCTTTTACAAAACTACCCTGATTAAATGAAATAGTAGTTATACACAGGGCGAGGTGTGTGCTATATGCCACTTGAGGCTGCCATTATCAATTAATTTGTTGATTTTTTTTTTTTTTTTAAATAATCGATTTGTCACAAAATAATGAGAAATGCCATACAGTTTCTCTGGGCCCAAGGTGCGTCTTAAATGACATGTTTTGTCCAACGAACAGTCCAAAGATTATCAGTTTACAATGATACAAATCAAATGACAGCAGTGTGTGTGTGTGTGTGTGTGTGTGCGTGTGTGTGTGTGTGTGTGTGTGTTTGTACTGAGTCTGGTGGAGTTGGAGTTCGGCTGTGTTTAAGTTAGACCCAGTCAGGTGCAGAGTGGGTCATTGCTGAGGTGCTTTATCTTTCTCTTTCTGCCTCTAGACATTGATGAGTGTCAGATGGGGACGCACCGCTGCGGAGTGGGTCAGATCTGTCACAACCTCCCTGGCAGCTACCGCTGTGACTGTCAGATGGGCTACCAGTATGACACCCTCCGCAAAGTCTGCACCGGTACGTATCGCCATGTCAGGTCTGTGAGATGATGACAAGCAGATTCGAGGTTTAGTCATCCAAACTGTTTTTGAAGCCAGAGCTTCTGCAGAGGCAGAAAAAACTCTCACTAGCTCAGTTAAACTTGAGTGTGCAAAGCCAAAAAAACTAAATTTTGTGCTAAATGTGATGTCAGATTTGAGTAAATAGGACATGGGGTAACACTTCCTATCAGCCTTTTACTGATAATTAGTCCTGATAATGTGAGGATTTCAAGATTTCTTTGAGACTACAACACAGTGATAAAAATCAAAGTTAAAACACTGAAACCAAAAAGGCTGTGTTGCTCTTTATTATTGAATCTGTGTTTGCACATTAGAAGTACTGTGGATATAGATGTTACATTTCCCATCACATTATTTATTCAATTTTTTTTATTTTAAAGCCCAGTAAATGCAATAATTAATTTTTCCATCTTAGCATAAAAATTATTATTATTATAAATATATAAATATTTATAATATAATAATATTGCACTAATAATTTATGTATTATATTTATTTATTATTATTTATCATCTAAGATGGAAAAGTTGATTGACTGGGGCGGCTGTGGTACAGCGGGTAGTGTGGTTGTCCATCAACCCCAGGGTTGGTGGTTCGATCCTGGCTCCTCCTGTCCACATGTCGAAGTGTCCTTGGGCAAGACACTGAATCCTAAGCTGCCCCCGGTGGAGGCCAGCATGGCAGCTGTGTCCCCATTGGTGTGTGAATGGGTGAATTAGACTACTGTTAGAGCTTAGATTACTGTTACAGTGCTTTGGGAACGGTTGAAAAGCGCTATATAAGTAAAAGTCCATTTACCATTTATTGAATGCACATTAACTTGCAGGAAGGTGGGTAAAGGAACAAGAATTGGAACAGGAAGAGAAATAGGAACAGGAACTTTGCAATATTTACAGTTACTACTGTGAGCGATGACACGAAATGATGATTCATAAGTGTCTGTAATCCCAATTAAATCAAACAGTTTTAACTAATATATTTAAAATACCCATCCCCGCCTATAGCTTTGTAGGTGAGCTAACCTGCAGACCTTTCTAGACCAAAACTGCCATGTCACAGTCAATGGATTTGATGTTTACATTTGGAGCAGAGTTCATTGTTTGCTGTTAAGGTTTGCTATTTAGCTAAATATGTGGCTATTTAAATACATGGCACTATATGATGAATTAGAATTTTTGAGATTGTTGCCCGTTGGTTTGAGACCCACCCACAGTTCATATCTCAGTACCTGTAAGTAACTTTCCAAATAGTAAAAATATCCATATATAAACTATCATGGCCTTGTGATAACGTGTTTTCTACCATCATCAATTGTTTAACTGGAAACCCTTCTATAGGTTTGAATTTTCCCACTTCAATGACATTTTAATATGAAAATCCACTGTGAAATGTATGGCTTATTCTTACATAGATGCATGTAGGGATATGAAAAATTTGCTAACAAGGTGAAAAAGTCACACTACGCATCATTTTCTGTGTGTCTGAATGAGAGCTGGCATTGAGTCCTTAGTGGCCCGGAGGTATCGGTCTGTCTAATAGCTCCTACTCCTGCACTGACAGATGTAAATGAGTGCTGGCGCTATCCTGGCAGGCTGTGTGCCCAGACCTGTGAAAACACCCCAGGCTCCTACCACTGCTCATGCACAGCCGGCTTCTCCCTAGCATTTGATGGCAAGAACTGTGAAGGTAAGCTAGAGAGTTTGTTTTTTTTCTCTAACATATTGAGAATTTAAATGCCACCTTGTTTAGATGGACTTATAGAGGTAAGCCTCTTGGGAGAGTGTTGGCATCAAAAGCCAAATGCAGCCTTTGCACAGACTTTGGAGATGGTATATATTGATAGAAAACTGTTTATGAGTCCTTTTGTAAGTCTTTGTTATCAGCAAAAGCTGTTTTCTGTTGGAATTGAATTTAGTCTTCATCTCTGCGATGCGGAGGCGTCTGATGGTTCATACATAATGATTTCTTGGCTCAGGTACCAGACGAAGACGTGGTTGTGCTTCAAAGAGCAAAGCTGACCAGGAGTGTGATTCACATTATGTTCAGCTTGTCACAGCCATTATTCAGGGAACTTAATCAAGTTGTGAAGGTTTCTGTTCACGAGCCAAAGGTGAAGCTTTGTATGTATCTTTGTTTTTTATCAAAGCTTCTCTGAGCAACATGATTAGATTTTGATTAGTGCTTTTCAGATGAATTCGTTCCAGGGAAGCAGTTTAACAACAAATCACATTACAGACCATCATTGCAAATTCAAAATGGCTGAAGTGGTAATTCCACAATGCACAATTTTTGTTTATTTAATTATTTTTTAGAAGTCCCATATAAAGACAAAAACCAACAATGAACTGATTCTGCTAACAAGTATTGTCTCTCAAACCTGAAATATCTTCTTCCTCTGTGCCATAGAGCTCCTTTTCTGTCCTAAAACTATTAAACACACTCACTAGAGCACCAAATGTGGATTAATCTGCCACTGAAAATAGTTCCCAACAAATGCACTATTTCCTCCTGTTTGAAAAGCATTTTATAAAAACTACAGTGCCCAGCTGTTTTGGAAAATTACTGAGACTGAGAAAAAATGAAATCATATATTTGTGATTAGTTTTTAAAGATGTAAATCTTCTGTAGGAACCAAGGGGCTTGGGGCTGAGTGCCACAGACAACGTAGGGATGTCAGAGAGTATCGAGATATTAGCTATTAATTTTAGTCTTTTCATGGGATTTGTTGACAATATAAAAAATACAGAATAAAGCTAGACTTATCCTTTGAAAGAATATGAATACAGAAAATATAATAAATCATAATTATAATAATAGAATATGAAAAACTAGAATAATTTTAATCATGTAATTTCTTTTCTGTGCTTAGATGTAAATGAATGTGACAAAAACCCCTGTAGCCAGGAGTGCGCCAACATCTACGGCTCATATCAATGCTACTGTCGCCAAGGCTACTACCTGAAAGAGGACGGACACACCTGTGAAGGTATTTTCTACCTAGTTACTAGGTAGACACTGGTAGAGTTGGTGGAGACCAAAACAAATCTAAAAGGAGAGTGAATATTGGACTGACATTAGCTAATTGGACAGACACACTACTTCAAATGAATATTAAAAATGAATCTGCTGGATGTATAATTATGATATTGATTCTTAACACGTTAGTAACAACAACTTTATAAGGCAATAATATGTCACAGGACAGTATGTGTTTTTCACTTACTGTGAGGTTGTTCTGCTGCCAAGTGGCTAAAAAATATAAAAGAACAATGCAGCTTTAAAGCCCTTAAACTTATAAGTGTTTGACTTTGGCAATCCCTAGTAGTAGTGTCAAAAAAGACAACGTAGCACATACTAATGCAAGCCCATATCCCCCTCGTCCTGCACCCCATCGATCCAATCCAGTCAATTTGTAAGAAAAAGATTCTATACTCACATAAAAAATGTACATAGAGGGGCTTTAAATTAGCCTTCAGCAATGGTTGTTATGGTAGCCTTTTCTCTGTATGTTTTCCCTTTATCGAGACGGCAAAAAATAGGATGAGTGATGGATGAAACCTGGCAGGAGAAACAATATCAAACCACCAATATCAACCCAATCAGGACTAGGTTCTAGAAGTAGAAGTGAAATGTCAATACCAATGTAAGAGTAAAAGTAAGCCAGGCGAGGCAGTAAGGTTGAGCTTGCCATCATTTTAACAATACAAGGCATTTTGCCGACAGCTGGTTCATGCAGGTACGTAGTCTGGTCTCAACTGTCTGCATTTCAGATCTTGAAAAATAGTTTCAAGTCTCAATATATTTATAACATACACATGCACAGTGTACCAGAGGCGAGTACAGTAAAGGAACAGAACAGCTGTGCAGCACTTTCTTGCTTCAGCACCCAACAACTTCTCTGGCAGAGACTGTAGCTACTGTGTCTTCAGCAGTATAAACTGAAGCTCTGCAGGGGCAGAGAGATAAACAGAATATGGTAAGTACAGTGGACACTTTTCTGTCAGGACCAAATGAGTAAAGGAGGTTTAACCAAGTCTCATTGATCCAAATCATTATACAGTGTTTCCATGAATGCTGAGGCCAGATTGACAGCAGCGTAACTCTTGTCATCAGTAAGAGATTTTATTTAGTCTTGGGTGACAAGGTAGTTTCTGTCGCTAATCTCCAAGAGAGGAAAACATAGTCACGCAGGCACGAAAAACATACACACACAAAGATAAAGAGGGAAAGTCCTGATGCCTTATTTGAACCTGTCTTTGGCTTCCACACAGGGCTCTAATCTGTGTGTGTTTTTTAACAGATATTGACGAGTGCTCCCAGAGCATCGGGAACCTTTGTGCTTTCCAGTGTGTTAATGTTGCTGGCAGCTACCAGTGTGCCTGTCCTCCTCATGGATATGTCATGTCCGCCAATGGACGCACCTGCAGAGGTGAGGCCCCTGTGAACAGACATAAAATGGATTTTATTTATTCATTTTTTCAGCTCTGGAGTGGCAGTTTTCTAATGTCTTATTACTTCATGTTTATTGCCAAGTAGGCTTTCACATACAAGGAATATTGGTGCATAACAATAAACATAGTAAATAGAAAATATAAAGAAAGTCAAAGCAAGTACTGCAAGTCAAGGAACATAAATATAATATGACTGTTATTTAAATGAAAGAGCTGTACAGGTTTGTGCAGGGATGTGCAAAATATTGTATAAATATAAAGAAATATGTATAAACTGTATTGTTGTAGATAGTGGGCAGTTGAATTCATTTGTGATACTTAATTACTCTGTAATATGCCATTATTTATTTATCTTACATCTCTTTTTTTTAGATGTAAAAATGAAGTGACTGCAATTTGTGCCTGCCAGAGTGACTCTGACCATTTTCAGCCCCTTTCTTGTCTCTTGTGTGTGTAAAAATAATTAAAAATTAGATTAAAGCCTGTTTAAAAGAATATAGGGGACTAATGAGAGGAACCGCACCAAATTTTCCTAAATTCAGCCCTTTGAGGGTTGTCACATAACAATCACAGCTGTGAAGAGGATCAAACTCCTAAACACTGTCACCACTGTCAGTGTGCTTATCCCTTTAATTTATTATTTTTCCCAGATATTGACGAATGCACAGCTGGCACCCACAACTGTTCATATGGACAGACCTGCTATAACCTCCAGGGAGGCTTCAGATGTCTCTCCTTTGACTGTCCTCCCAACTACAAGAAGATGTCAGACACGTGAGTCACGCTCTTCTCTCGGCATCTTTAGCATCTTGAAATGTTTTGCTCCAATGTTGCCTTTTTCTTGTTTGATTATCAAGTTAAGCCTTTGCAGAGCATTGTGTAAGTTTTATTAGTAAACGTTTCCTCTCTGCCTGTGCTCCTCTAATGAGAATTACTGTACATCCATGTCCTTGCAGTGCAGTGTGCTGCACAGAAGGGTCTTGTTAGCTGTGAACCTGTGGCAGCTACTGTATACTGCCCTACAAAGTCAAAATGCAGTACTAGATATTTGGTCAAAATTGAGTTAAAACCAGAATCTGACTTTCTGACATATGCCACAAACGTGTCATTTAATCATTTTAGTTAGCTAGTGCCAGAGTCCTGTTTCCTGTAATTGAAAAATCAATTTTGATAGTCCAACATCTTGGTAAATGAGTTTGGTATACCACATAAATAAGGTAGCTATAGCTAAGTCTAATTATAATGGAGAAAAAAGTAACAAAAATGCTGAAAGGTATAGCTTAGCCTGGTAGTGCAGCAGCCATCTCTGCAGCCTCTAACTCATACAAATTCTCTTTATTTGATGTGGTTAAGCTACCTTTAAATCACATATTTAAATGTTTTTAATTAAAGATTAATTTATTAAACTAGCTCATTAGTTGAAAAGAGCATGAAAGCTGAAGAGGAAGGACATATTGTTTGTAGATACTGCATTTTTCTGACGTCCTTTAGATGTCAAAACGTCCAGTGCAGTATGTAAAAGTTTGTTTTAGGTTTTATGTAAAGTCTGTGTTAACTATTAATAATCAGCCTAAAAGGCATAAAATGAAGGTTTTACAATTTATTTCTGTTACACAGTTTGGCAGAGTCTTCATACTCCAAACCCTTTTTTCTCAACTTCACTGTTTCTCTAGTTACTGCTCTCTGCCTTTGCAAGGCAGCTATAGAGGCTGGCCAGTAACTGAACATGACTACCATCGAGCGGTATGATGAAGTCAGATGGCTTTGATCAGCTCGGTGCTTCCCGGGGCTGTCTCTGGAGCTCTACCCGCTCTGCACTCCAGTGGACAAAAATAGCACACACCCTCCATGGAGGCCTCTTATCAATGTTATCAAGAAACACCTTATTAACCTTAGTGTGGCGTGGCCTGGCTCAGCATGGAGAGACATCTTTCATTCATGAGTAGACTTGGCAACCATGGACACACAGCTCAGATTAAAATGTCTCCTGGTCCGCCCTTAGTGCCACCCTGTGATTCATTGGCGCAGGTTCCAAAAGACTCTTGTTTTGGCATGAGTTGTGCAAATTTTATGGTGCACTACATCAAGCTTTACTGCAGGCTTTAAATTCTGATGTGTGATGGATAGGCAGTCACAGAGCATCAGAATGCAGGCTGGGAAAGCCCTGCAAGTGGCCACTGGAGGACGCCCGCTTTCTCCACCCGCACTGTATTGCTGTGCTGGGGGCAGTGATGGGGACTAGCATTGCTACACATAGTGATGCTACTGGTTTAACTACATTTTTCATAGTAGCAGTCTGGTAGCTTATAATCATATTGTGAAATCATGTGCATGTTGTAATAAATGACACCACAAAATAATGAATTCATGTCTTCAATGTATTACTTACCAGTAGATGTTTCTTGATGTGAAATACCTTCAGTGTATGAACATACGTTTTCTTAGTAGCTTGTAGTGTAGCTTGCTACTTTGAAAAAAGAGTAGCTTGTAACTTCACTAGCTACAGTTAGCTTAGCCAACACTGGCAAAGGGTTACTGCGCTTATAATTATATACGTTGTCAAGGTAAGTGACACCTTTTCCTATACTGGAGCGAAAGCTGTGTTCACATCATCCGTCTTACTTCTGGGCGCTGAGCAGTAGGCAGTAAGTCAATTTTGATCACGCAAGTTTCTGTGAAATCCCAAGTCCCTGCAATCGCCACTGAAATCGTTTGGTATAAACGCCAAGTACACCCAAAGTACCTAGCCTCAAAGAATTGTCTTGCTCATCTACCCTCTTCCTTTCTCTCTCTTCTTCTTGACTCCTCTTCAGACGCTGTGAGCGGATCAGCTGTCCCAGTAACTCCTTAGACTGTCAGAACTCCCCCGTACGCATCACATACTACCAGCTCAGCTTCCAGACCAACATCATCATTCCCTCCCAGATCTTCCGAATTGGACCATCCCCCACCTACTCCGGCGATCACATTGTCATCGACATCATCAAGGGCAATGAGGAGGGCTACTTCAGCACCAGGAAGCTGAACAGCTTCACGGGCGCCGTCTACCTGCAGAGAAAAGTCCGTGAGCCCAAAGACTTCCTGATAGATGTGGAGATGAAGTTGCTGAGGCAGGGGAAGTTCACCTCGTTCCTCACCAGGATCTATGTCTTTATCACATCCAGCACCATGTAACACTAGAGAGAAACAGACAGACAGGGACTGGAAATTTCATATGGTGCTAAACATGTGCAGACTCTTTTTGTAATGCCTCCCCACAATCAAGCATTATTCAAGAATCTTGTAAAATGTTGCAGAAGACCTTGCAGTTTTTTAGTCTTTGGCAGGGTTTCTGCAGACTTTCTACGACAATCATATTTCCTTAGAAACCTTGTATTTACCAAAATATGTTTCAGTTTGACTCTAACGTTTGCTAACGTAATTTAGCTTTTGTTCACCACTATTGTTAGGGTCCACTCAAGCTGTTGGTTTGTACAGACCATGGCGATGTGCTGCACAGGTCACTGCACAAGTCTGGGTCAGTGGTTTGTGCTCTGCTCTACTTGCTTTAAAAATTGCTCTTTAACCTGTAAATGTTCATTTTCATGATGAATTATTCATGAAAGTCTGAAGAAACTAATAAACCTTTGCAGCACTAGAAGTTAAGGGCACTCTTGTCAGCTGTGGAGGCCTAAAACTGACAAAATGCACTAACAGCCTATGAGTTGAGTCAAAAACATAACTAAAGACATCAATTAGTTAAACAATTAAAATGGAATAATAAAGGATGTCTATAAATTACATTTTTCCTTTCCAATCAGTATGTATATTTCCTTTATTACCAATCAGTTGATAGAATAAATTACAACATAATTTATTTTATTTTAAATTAATAGATTCAATTAAAACTGAATTTATTTATTTTTAGTCATTGCAGAAATGTAATTATTCTAAGTTTAAATGTATTTCAAATTAAATAAACCGTATAATTTATTGATGTGTTCAGTAATTGTTACATTTGTCAGTTTGGGGCCTCCATAGTCACCACCCAAATTTCTTAATGTGGTTAGAAAAAAAGTACCAGATCCTTCAATAGTACATTTTGTTCAGCATTTGGTGTATATTATTTTTTTTAAAGATGTCATTTGATGAAATGTAAGTTTTGATATTCAGAGCAAAGCACACCAGAAAACATTAACGAGTCATGGTAAATTCCAGCACTGAGAATATTAATGTAGCGTTACTGTTGATCATTTTATTGTCAGGTGCCATATTCTTTCCTTTATTACTGGACATATCTTTCTATGTTACTGTGTTGTAATTATCTCAGGGCGAAATCCATGTAATTTTGTATACACTCGACAAATTTCTGTGTAGTTTGCAGGAATGAATCAGTCTGCTGTTGTAACTCCAGACTGGCCTCACACAGCCTGTACTGTTTCAGCTGCCACATGACATTTGTATCTATAAACCAATCAATAAATCATGATCAAGTGGTCGTCATTTGCTCAACGGATCACATTCTAGAGTGTCAGGGTCAGTTTTTCCACAGTAATGCTGCACATTGGTGCTGCATTATCATTTCCGTAGTGAGTGAACAGTGAGCCAACATCCCCATCTACTGGTCAAAGTGTCAGAGGACCAAGTCCTCACCACCTAACACACCACTCTATAAATATTAAAGTCAATGAATACTCATTTATTTTACTCTGTGTAGCAACATTTTTATTTAGATATTATTTTGAAAATAAACTGCTTCACAATAAGTCTGAGCAGTCCTTATCTTGACTGTTTTTATCACCTATTCCACTGCTCCATGAGAAACATTTAGTGTGTTACACCCTCCAACATTCCCACCCGGAAAGTGTGTGTGCTTTGCCACCTCACCCTATTAATACATCCCAACAGATAGCCTTTCAAATGGAAAGTAGGGAGGGTGAATCTCTCACAGGTCACCGTATAAATAAACACCACAGTCTGACCGATACAAGGTATAATACTGATATTTATGCATGCTCCTTGGCATAGATTCTTCTGCTGGAGGGATGAAAAAAGATATTCTGTCATTTGGTGTTTTGGTGGTGGTGGTGGTGGTGGAGCGCGCTGTGTAACACAAAATCTCCCATAGGTGATCAGTTGGGTTGAGATCTGGTGACTGTGAAGGCCATAGCATCTGACTAATAATTTTCCTCCTCCTCCTACCATTCAGTGAACCCTCTTGCCCTCTAGTTGTTATGTTCTTCCATTAATCTTTTCAGGTTTTCCCTTTAATTTGTCACCCTTTTGTAGGTGTTCAGTATTAAGTATTTGCACCTGATCTCTCCTTTTGTCAGAATAGAAAAGCCCCTCGGAGACCTCAGACTTGACACATATACACATACATTGCCATAATGAAGCTTCTGCTTGTGCAGTTCCTTTGTACCTGTTGCTTTTGGTTCATGACAGCTTTAATGCACTGAAGGAACAGAAACAAAGTCTTGAGTGCCTGAGATGGTAAGTGGCCAGAGCGTTCATCCAGCAGGAACGTGATGAAAGTTACACACTTCTTAATTTATCTCAAGAAGTAAAACATGGTGCTTTTGGTCCACTGTGTTTTGTGTGATTGCGCAGTGTGTTCAGGAAGCGGCTGAGCCAGTACAGCAGTGACACTGGTCTGCACTGGGTGGCCTCTTTCCTCTCTGCTGATTTTAGGTGGCATCGCACACATGTTAGGGTGTGACCTCTACTTATCTGTCTCAACTTCAAAGGGTTATCAAGACAACTAAATATATGTGATGAGGTCCCACCATGTTACTGTAACATGAGAACAACCAGACCTCTAGTAACATTATTCTGCTAACGCCTAAATGCTGCCAGGTTTTCACCACATCTAGTTTTACTACAGGGAAGTACAAACACTCAACCTGCAACCTCAGGATATTACATAATGTTCCAGCATATTCTGCAAACCAGAAAATCCACTGATATTTAGAAAGTATAAGGCATATTTGCTATATTTGCTGTTGCATGTGCCAGCTGATTGCTCAGCTGCATGAATTCAACACTTGTTTGTAAGATAGAAGACTGACACATACATTCACCACCCAATGCTCTGAACGTTACATAAGCAACTTGAGTTTTGTAGAAGCTTTTAGACCACTGTTCAGAGAAGGTTTACATCTGCTAATTGTGGTAGAGGAAATAACTGACAGTGTTGAAAAGTAACAACTTTGAGGTCCTTTACTTTAAATATTTCTATTTTATGCTAGTTTTAACTGATAGGTGGCTCACATGGGTTGAGCTGCGCCTTAAAAAACTGTCCTTTGTCTTCTTCTGTGGTGCGGTTGTCAGGGAAAAAGTTAAAATGCAGCAAAGAAGGACTTGAACACAGAGAACAAAAAAAGAGATTCAGACTGGAGTTTGGATTGTAAATATATGACACATTACAGGGCTGTACAGACAGTGAAGAAGAAAAGAAATAGGCAAGAGTGCAAATGATTCAGTCCATGTTGGACTTTCCTCAGTTCAAAATGAGGCATGCATGTTGAGTCAAGTGATTATTCAATTCAGTTCAATTCAGTTTTATTTATATAGCACCATATCATAACAACGTTACGTTTTAAGGCTATCTTGCCAGATTAGACGTGATTCTTCCAGATTGGTG
>LKNJ01007127.1:0-13977 GCA_002120245.1 Maccullochella peelii
ACTGATGTACTTAGAGCTGTCCACGGGTGATCCGATCACCCAAGACCCATGTTAATGCCAGGCGTAAACAGGGCCTCTGTCTTGTCTTTCCCTGTTTTGTGTTATTTTGTTCTTCATCTGTCCATCTCTTCATCTGTCGGCCTCATACAGTCTGCTCATTCACTGCCAATATTAACCATCATTATCTGTCAGGTGCTAAAACAAATAGATAAACTGAAAGGTACTTCATTTTTATGGCACCACATAAATTCTCAATCAAGACACATATTTCAGTCTCTGACAAAGCGGGAGGAAATCATGTTTGATGGGTTGTGTAATTTTCTGTGGTGTTTCCAACAAACTCATGCTCACACCAATGGTACTCTTAATTATTCTAGTTAATGTGTTTTTACTTACCAGTTACATTCATTAACCTCAATTAGCCTCAGAGAGTGGCATAGAACTACTGCTGGCACTTATTCCTCACGACATGGAAGTGTTTTCTACATTTGTGTGTGTGTGTGTGTGTGTGTGTGTATGTGTGCAGCAGTAATGGAATGATAATTGGAGCTGGGAATAATTAATCACTCATTACTGTGTACAATCAGAATAAATGTGTTGTTAACATGGATGTGACATTGTGAGTGCAAGAGCACGCATATACAACGAGTGCATGCACATACACACACACAGACAGACACACACTTGCATACGATACATGCAGAAAGGGAGAGTCTCTGTCGATGTCTTATTCAGCAGGGAGATGTAGTTGGACAAATGAATGATTAGAGTCTGGTGTGTATGGGTGTCTGTTTATTAGCTCCCTAATTAAAACGATAATTTCACCAATCAAAGTAAAACCACATTTAACTTATTATGTGTATACATCGTTAACACCATAACGATTAAAACTGCCACACCTGACAATTTTATATGACAAAAAGTAATGTATGTGTAATTTTACAGGAATAAAATACAAAAAACTAAATTAAAGGGCCCTTTCGCAGTTTTTATACATGAACATCTGTTTACTACAAGGAGTGCATCTCAGTCTATGAAAATGGTTGAAGCATGTCTTCTGTGGCTCTGGAGGGAATAAAATAACCCTTATGATGTCATCAGGGTTATATCAGCTTGGGCTTGGAGACAGTAATAAATTACTCACTCTACCAATTTTGCACATGCAGATTGGCTTAATCATTATGGTTAGCACTACTCAGCCTGTGAAAAAAGTCGTATGTCTTCTGTGGCTCTGGAGGAGCTTTGTCAAGTCCGAGAAAATAACTTTAATTATCTTGGTTTGGGGTGCAATACTTTGAATTTTTAGCAGAAGGCCTGTTTTACAAACTAAAAGTGTAGAATTTGAAAAATCTGCCACGCAGAGATGGTCTGACAAAAATACACTATATAGTTGCATTATGGGAAATGTAGGACCTTGACGTGTACTGGTAACTAAGAGTCAGAATGTGTCCTCTGCTGCATCAATTTTGACCATTCTTTTTATAATCTGTCTCTTGGTTGTCCCCCAACTATGGCTTGGCTGGGCACAGTGACTTCCTGAAGTCTCTGCTGCTTGCCTGGTAACCTCACAGTGACGACAAGACTCACCAGCCAAGACAGTCTCTGCGCCTGCACCACTTTGGTTTTTGTATGGATTAAACAAACAAGATGTAACGTGTTAACTAGTGAACTTTAGAGGTGCTGGTAGGTGGATTTTGTTACCTTTGGACAGAGCCAGGCTAGATGTTTCCCCCGCTTTTCAGTCTTTATGCTAAGCTAAGCTAACTGGCTGTTGGCTCCAGCTTCATATTTAAGGAGAGTGGTATCAATCGTATCACATCTAAAATCTTGGTAAGAAAGCAAATAAATGTATTTTCCCCAAATGTTACTATTTCTTGAACAGATTTCCATTTACCAGGGCAGGAAAGAGCCTATCAAGTGGCATTATGGGAAACAGCATTTTTAGAGCTTGATCCCTAGTAGGGACTTAGTCAATATATCTCAGCCTCTGCTGCTTCGATTTTGACTGTTCTTTTTGTCTCTTTTGGGCCAATCTGTTAGATAGCACTCCCCACCACCATCATCCAAATACCAAATGAAGGAATATGTAATACTCCAGCACAGTTCCAGGGATCTATACCAAGGTGTGTCTTCTATCTGTACATACAGTAGCTGATGTGGGTACACTACAGGTAAAAGAGAACAATATGGCAATATACTGTATCTTATATACAATATGAAGAGTTTTTAATATTTCATGTTTAGATGAGGCGAAAGTGAAGATCCTGACATAATTATGTTAAGGACAACAAGAAGAAAGCAGGCCCTGAATTTACTACAGGTAAACTAAAAAAATCCAGCCAAAGAACTCCACCAACTGTCCATAAACTGGCTGGGATGTGTTGTTCTCGCTCGCCTCACCTCTGCAATGCGTCCATGTTGAACAGAAGCAGAAACCTACCCTAAATACATTGCGCCACTGTGCCATCCCATCATGTGATTGGATCGCCATGGTTACAGTGGATGGACTGGATGGCAGGTTAAATGTGTGAGATCCCCCCAGTGCACATACAGAACATATACCTCCTCGTTCTCCCCCCTCCTCCTCCTCTAACCCTTTCCTCCCCCACTTCTCTGATTGGCCTGGTTTAAACTGCTGGATGCATCCTAAAGAGGAGGGAAGTCCCAGCGGGCCAGCAGATAATGAATGCCCTCTATCTATCCTGGAGAGCGAGCGCCAGAGAGAGAGCCAGGCAGAAAGAGAGAGAGAGGCTATACAGTTCTCTCTCTCATATAATGTGGCGCTATGGAAAGACGCCCTCCTCGCTCTCTTTCTCCTCCGACTCTGCTCGATCTCTGTCTCTCTACCTCTTCCCCCCATCACCTCCCTCTCTATTTCTCACATTCACATACATATGGGGCTAAACTCACTGAAAGTCTGCTGCACTTGCCCTGACATCCATCCATATATCCAGAATGTGACCTTCAGACGGCTCAATGCCCCAGCCGCTCAGCGCCTCCACCAGGCATGCAGCAGGGCAACAGAGACGCAGGGGAAATCGGGAATGGCAGGTGTCATCTTCACTCGTGATCGATATATATTAAAATCATACAGCAATTATATTCGGGTAGGTAAGGAAGGAGGCTGGTGGGAGTGGGACGGCTGGTGGTGACAGGGATGGTGGTTGAATCAGGGATGGAAGTGAGGGGCGCCTGGCAGCCAAATGGTTGAGGCATGGTCACCACATGTCATACCCCTCTCTCTCTCCCCTTGTTTTCTGTGTGCTGTCACCTATCCAGTTAAGGCAAAAATGCCCCAAAATTATCTAAAACAAGGATAGAATTGAAAACCTGAATGGAAATTCCTGTATTTCTCAATCTAGACCTTTCTCTCATTAATTCGTCAGGGCAACTTGCTGGCTAACCAAGCTAGCTGCACACTGGTTGGTTTTCCTCGTTAGACAACAATGTAAACAAACCTTCACACACAGCCTAAGTGTAATGGCTGGTTATCCAGTGAGGACCATTGTGAGTCAGCTCACTTGCAAGGTTGACCACACTTATTCGAACGAGAGTAGACAGACGAAGAGTTAAATCAAATGGAAGAGGAAAGACGAAGATTGGAGGCAGAAGCCGAAAGGCAGCAACAGGACAGCTAGACAACATAACTGAGAAAACTGGTGGTGTTGTTATCATGATGCATAGTCAGAATAGACACAATTATGAGAATAAGACTCACCAAAATAGTGTTTGTGAGTCGTATTAATAAACACTTTTTAAGTGTCATCCAAAAAGTAAATGACAGAAAACACAGAAACCTTGCTAACTGAGTCAGATGTGGGTTTGTTTTTTTATGCCTCGTAGAAATTTGCATCACAAAACAAAATGCCTCCCTCAAGCAGCAGCAACTCTCTCACAGGTGAGGAGAAAAGAAATGCTCACAACACGGGGAGAATTTCACAAGCTGTTGCTGGTGCTGCAGAGTCACTTCAAGATCTACTTTATTATGTCAGGCGCGCAGTCTGATACTTAACTAAAAATGCTGGAAGCAGACATCAAGACAGCTGGCAGTATGGTACACACACACACACACACACACACACACACACACACACACACACACACACACACGGCTACACTGCATGTCGCTTCAGGGAAACGTCATCTTTTAAAAACTGCTCATGTCTCTCCTCCAGCTGAAGTTCATTCATAAAGAGTTCAACTTTTTTCAGACCCAGCACTACGGGCGGACCCCAAGGGTCGAGGCCCCCCACCTGGCTGCTGCAAAAGTAAAGGGACTTTATAGTTATAAGATCTTATCAATGTCAGATATTTATGTTGATCCATTCTTATCAGTATGTCTCCAAACCGCACAAAGAGGAAACATGAAGTAGGAAACCCTCCACCATATAGGGTTTTTCGATGGACCCGGGTCAGTCTGCTTTAGCCGCGCCGTGCCAAGCCAAGTCATGATGACATGCATTTCCAGTAGAGCCTCCCAACCTCTTAGCTGTGTCCTCGGCGGCTAAACTCACACGTGTTTGTCTTGGAGACTCAAAAGAGAAAAAACTCTTCAACTTATAGAGTCATTAATGTACAGGGACACAGGAGCAATCTTCATCGCTTGTTTGTGGCTAATGGGCACAAAAGGCACGGTTAAATTTGCACAAATTCAGCGACAGAGACAAACAATGCTCCAGTTTCCACCCTCCAGGGAAAATCTCACCTCTCATGCTTCACATTCTGCTCCCACTCTGCCCCACTCTCATGCCCTGGTGCACAACCTTCATCCAGGTAAAGCCTGCTGAGTCTTTTACTTATTTATTTTTTACAAATCATACTCTGAGAAAATATACAGGAATAACTGGAAGCACTATGTTTTCATTGGCATAGATCTGGGTATGGAAGGTAGTACTATCAAAGTAGACACCTTGTACCTACCAATACTTTTAACTTAACTTTTTAACTTAATTTTAGATCCTCCAAGTGGCCAAAAAAATCTTTTAATGCAAATGCTTAACTGGATATAACTCAAATCAGACAGCATATTTGCTATTTAAATCTCAGTGGTAAGGCGTTAACTTGTTTGTTTCAATTGCTCAAACATTTTAAAATAAAACCCCTAAAAAGTGAAATGATATTGGTTAAAAAGAAGCAAAGTGTACGTAACAGCTTAGCTAGTAAGAAAGCAAACTGAAATAACACATTAGTTTTAACCTGTTAATTTTATACACACATCTTACAGTTTTTCACAATTGCTAAAACACATTTCTTGAAACCTTCCACCCTTTTCTGAAAACTGTAACCACAAACCCCAGTTTTCAAACTACATTCACAGAATCTCTGACTCTTCTTGCAAAATCAATCGTCTCAAAACAGTTTTGTCTGTGCTCAAAACTAAACAATGTTTTCAAATCATACAACAAGCCAGTCAGAATAAAAACACTACAGAGTATTCATTACACACTACATCAAAAAATGGAAAAGACTATGTAGCTCCAGAAAATATGTTTATTGTTTCTAAACAATAAATGCATTTAGTATTTNAAACTGTAAACACAAACCCCAATTTTCAAACTACATTCACAGAACTTCTGACTCTTCTTGCAAAATTAAACAATCGCCTCAAAGCAGTTTAATCTGTGCTCAAAACTAAACAATGTTTTCAAATCATACAACAAGCCAGTCAGAATAAAAACACTACAGCGCATCCATTACACACTACATCAAAAAATGGAAAACACTGTGTTCAAGGTATGTAGCTCCGTTGGCTAATTATGTTCCGGCCTCTCCTTCTCCTCTTCGTCAGATTTAACCCTGCATCATCTACAAAAATGTATTCATGGGGTCTTTCCATGGAATCCAATTTAAACGCTCTCTATAGGTAGAAATAGATATAGTTTTGTAAGTGCTACAGAAAGACAGACCTATGCTGTAGAGTGTATGCACTCCTGATTTACACACATTACAGTATAGGTGATGCTGCTTGACAGTATGTAGTATAGTATTGTACTGTAAACAATCAGCACTGAATGTATATGAACGTACACTTGCACATACTGAAATCGTTGCTCTTTGACCCTTTCTGAGTTGCGCTCAAAGGGTACTCTGTACACTTTCTTCATGCGCACCCTGTTGCGTTGGAGGACACGGTCAATAGTGGAAAGGCTGACACTGTTGATTCGTCCAAAATTTGCATCGTCTTCAACAACCCGCTGCTGTATTTCACGCAGTCTGATGGCATTGTTTTGAATGACCATGTCAACTATGAGAGCCTCCTGCTGTTGGGAGAACAAAGGAGTCCTTCCTCCCTCATGTGGCAGTCTTGCAATTCTACAAAAGGGAACAAGCAGTTACAAAAATATAAATGCAGTAAAAACAGTGATGGACACCCCACCACCAGTCTCCTTTATACAGTATCGGCAAAGTAATGTACTGAAAGATCTGTGTACAGTAAATTTTCAATGACCAAAAAAAACAAAAAACAATTACCCATTCTCTTCTCTGAATCTCCTGATTATGGTGGCCACAGAGAATCTACTGAGATGAGGTTGGACTCTTTGTCCTGCTTCCCTCATCGTCATTCCATGAACTACAACATGGTCTATTACAGTAGCGTGAATTTCATCAGAAATTACGGTTCTTGGTCTTGGTCTTGTTCGTGCTCTTCCTCGTCCACCACTTCTTGCACGCCATGGTTTCAACCTTCAACAACCTGTGCACTCTGAACTGGCTTATATTGGTTTCATCATCATTAGCAACAAGTGTGATCAATTTTGAGTCATTGTGTGTTAGCTATGACATCTGGGCTTTATTTGTGTTTAACTTTTGCCACCAGTGGTTACCATTATGCATCACAAGTGCCTCACAGTGCAAAATGTGGTTTAGTGTGTGAGAATGTGTTTAAAGTTTTGCAAAAGAGTCAATGAGATCTGTAAATTGTGTCTAACTAGGTGAAAATTGTTAATGGTTTTGCCAAAAGAGTGAACGATTCAATAAAAGGGTTCAGACCACTGAGCATTTGGCTCACAGAATGGAGTTTAGTGTTTTAGCAATACAGAAAAACTGTAAAGTGTGAGTAGATGTTTCACAGAAGCCTGTATGAGAACATGAAAAAGGTATACAGAGTACTAAAGACAGCAGTGTTTTGTATAAAGTACATCAGTGTGTTGTTGCTGCTTTGAAAGAGTAATTCACACGCTGCATGTGTGCATCATTTTGTTGAAAAAATGCCATTTTGAAAAAGGATTGTTAGGTTTTGATTACAGCGATTCATTTTGACATAGAAGTGAGATGTTTGTCTCCAAGTGTTGTGTCTTATTTGGCTCATGTGTAGAGTTTCGACATGATGAGCCAAATTCATTCATCAACATGTGTGTAAGCAATCGGCACAAACTGTAAAATTATTAACACATTAGAAGGCACTATATATTATATATAATAATATATTACAGTTTTTCACAGTTGTTTACACACTAAAATTGGAAATTGAAACGCAGTCACTGAAACCTGAAACTCATGTACCAAAACCCTAAACCAAGTCTGCAAAACTACAAGCACAATTTCTGCTTTACACTCATTGTTTAGTTCTAAATCACACGTTTTGCAAAACACTACACACAGTTGTCTACATTAGGCACAACATTAATCTTCCTTTGGAAAGCAACACCAGTCACAATGCCAAGCTTTATCTACCAATGGCAACATCCACTCCTCACAGGTGTAAACACTAGTTGCTTAAATTGTTCACTTAGAAATCAAAGCTTTAGCACTATAGAAAGGCCACAGATGATCTCTCCTGTTTTCAATGTCAATGGTGAAGCAAGAGCGAGAGGTCAAGGAGTGAGAGGAAGAGGAGGAAGAGGAGGATGAGGACAAGGAAGGACAGTTGTCTCAAATGAGATCAGGGCCACATTGGTTGACCATGAGTGAGAGTTCAGCCCAACCTGAGCCGCTACACGGTTGCATCTATCATCCGTACATTCAGAAATGAGAACCAGTAAGTTACCTATTATCTACACTATGCTACTGCTCTTTATGTATGTATACTGTAGTCTGACAAATCAGTAGGACTATGTTACTCAGTGATTGTTGGCCAATGTTACAGTAATGTCATTTCATATTGGAAAAAAACCCAATTGTAACCAATTATATCATATTTTGGGATCTTGAGAGACGACCAGGCCATGGTGGAAGACACCGGCTGTTCACACCAGAACAGGAGACCACTATTGTGAACATGGTGGTGGAAAACAATACCATTAGACTACGAGAAATCCAGATCCAGATAATTGTAGACAACACAATATTCAATAACATTCACCAGGTGGGCTTGTCTACATTGGACCGTGCATTACAGCGCAACCAAATCCGGATGAAACAGGTCTACAGGGTGCCATTTGAGCGAAACTCAGAGAGGGTTAAAGAACAGCGCTATGAATATGTGCAAGTAAGTACTATACTATCATATCAGCACTGTATAGACACATTTCAGTACTGTCATCTGGTGTATTGTGCTTCACCATATTGACTGGTCTATTTCTGATATCGTCTTGTTGTCTGTTTCAGAGAGTCTTGGAGATGGACTGCAATTCAGCACGTTTATATTTTCATTGATGAGGCTGACTTTAACCTAGCCAAAAGAAGGGGACGGAACATTATTGGCCACCGTGCCATTGTGAATGTCCCTGGACAGCGTGGAGGGAATATCACCATGTGTGCAGCCATTAGCCAGGAAGGTATCCTCCATCACCATGCCAACCTTGGTCCCTACAACACCGCCCTTCTCATCACATTCCTGGACGAGGATGCATGTGGAGAAGTTGATGTGGGGGCTTTTGGCGGCTGGATCCGTCATTCCAGAACATTCTTTCCCCACTGTTTAGCCAGGGAGAACATAGCTTGTGACGTAGATGAGGTGCTGTGGCTAGACCAAAATAGGAGGCAGGATGCAGCCTAATTTCGTTTTTCTTACATTTTGCATTTGTTTTTGTCTTTATGTGTTTAGAATTTTGAAAAAATGAGACACACACAAAAAAAATAAAAACGTTTTTGTTACTGTATTACATTTGTGTGTTTATTTATATATATTTGAGTAGATATACATTACTGTAACAATGTTGTACAACCAGCTACAGTGCAGCACTGAAAATGCAAGGCATAAACCTACTGATAAGATATTCATAGTAGATCTATTCATATGATGGCGTGTGTGTGTCATTTTGATGCAAAAAAACATTTTGGAAAGACATCAAACAGTTTTGAATGCAGTGTTTGCTTTTGCTTTAGATTTGTAGCGTTTTGCATTTTGTGTTTGTGGTTTTGTGTTTAGAATTTTGAGAAAATGAGCCAAAGATTCAGAAAATGTGTGTAAACATTTGTGAAAAACTGTAAATGGACATTTATTTCCTTGTGTCTTGTAAATCCCATCCGCACTGTGTTTACGCCTTGTTTTCAGAGGCAGAGAATTTTCCCTGCAAAATTGACACAAATTGCGCGACCTCAGTAAGTCCAGTGGAATACATAATCAGCTTCTGTTAACATCCTCCGTCCTAACGTCCTCCCTCAAATACATACGCAATGACAAACTGCAACTCTGACCTGGTGCACCTGCTGATAAATACAGCACACGTGTTTGGTGCAGAGTGCATCATATAAGATGCAAAAGCCTTATAAAAAGAAAATGCTCCTCAGAATTAGCACAGGTCACACCAGCATTTACGACAGTGAAATGTAGCACAGAAATCCATTCTTAGAATCACTGTGATTAGGGGATTCACTGCACACAGCAAATAAATCCCGACAGAGTTCAGCTTCTATACTTGTAATGTTGTTTTTATACATGCACATTTGCATGGATGACCAATAATACACTTTATTTTTTAACCAATTTTTATTACTAAATTGTACATTTAAATTAAACGTGTAGTGACATGCAAAGAAACCTTGACTTTGAGGTCCATTTAAGCAAAAAGTAAACAAAAGCCAATAAATCAGAAAGAAAAAATTTGGATTTTAAGTTCAGTAAACAGCACATTCCCAATAATAAAAAAGAAATAAATATGTAACAATGACCAATAATAACTAGAAAAATTACATTTCCTGCAGAAAATGCGTGGGAATGCTGAAAGCTGAAATTTATTTGTAAAACACTGCTGAAATGCAGAAATGTGAAATTAATTACCAGAATTGGAAGCATTGCTGAAAATGCAGAAATGTGAAAAAGTAGGTAAACGGCTGAAGGAGAAGTAGTAGTAGAAATTGTGATGGTAGTAGTAGTAGTAGAAAAGACTTAAGTAGTAGTAGTAGTAGTATTAAAGGCATATGCAGAAGTAGTAGTAGAAATACTAGGTAAATGGCTGAAGCAGAAGTGGTAATAGTAAAGGCTGAGGCAGAGGTAGTAGTAGAAGTAGTAGAAAAAGGCTGAAGTAGTAAAAATGCCCACAAAGATAGAAAAACCAGTTTGTGTGTCTGTGTGTGTGTGTGTGTGTGTTTGTATGTGCAGTGCATTACTGTGTGTGCGTGTGTGTGTGTGTTTGTAAGTGAGAGAGAGAGGAAGAGAGAGAGAGACAGACAGAGGTAGGTTTGAATTCATTACCAGTTAAAAAGGACAAATAGCTCAACATCAATCCACCAATCAGAACAGAGGAACAAACTGATAGTGAAAATCCCCACAAAGACAGGCAAACCAGTTTGTATGTGTGTGTGTGTTTGTTTATTTGTGTGTGTTAGTATCTGTATTTGTTAGTGTATTACTGTATGTGTGTGTGTATTAGTGTATTACTGTGTTTGTCTTTGTTTGTATGTGTAGTGTATTACTGTGTGTGTGTGTGTGAGAGAGAGAGAGAGAGAGAGGTTTGAATTTATTTACAGTTAAAAAGGACAAATAGCTCAACATCAATCCACCAATCAGAACAGAGGAACAAACTAATTGATGTTTAATCAGTTTATCAACATCAGCTGTGCGTGTAACTATCTGGTGCCTCAGAGTGCTCAGTCACTGAGACAGAGAGAGACAGAGAAACCTGTAAAAGTTTCACTCAGAAAAGTCACCATCATTCAAAAACCGTAGGTCGTATCTGTGAAATGACATTTCTGTACACTTTGATGTAAAAATTGTGTGGATAAAGTTAAAAAAGGCAGAGAAATCATAGTTTCAAAACACCTCTCATTTGTGTTTTGCTCAAGACCGTAGGAGACAAAATATCATTAGAGTTAATGAGACAGTTGAAGGATTTTCTGCTGCTTGGAGGCAGACAGTTCAAAAACTGTATGTCCCATGGCTTAAATAGTTACATGATCTGAACCAGGACAAGTTTGTCTACATTCTGATGTGAAATTATGTATGAAGAGTGAAAATTGTGGAAACGAGAGCAAGTTTAACAGAAATTTTTAAGAAGATTTTACAGCTCCCTTTCACTCTAGGCGATGATGTCACTCACTCTAAGTCTAAACATTCCACCACATAGACACCCATTATAAACTCAGAAAAGGACTGAAAAAAGCATAAAACTAAAACAGTGATATTTCAAAAACCGTAAAAGAGTGGAATAGCTGAAAGTATGTGGAAGCAGTAGCATTTCAAAGTAGAGCAGGTTGAAGAGGGATCTCCACTGACTTACATTGTAAAAGTTTTTTGAAAAAAGCTTAATATTTTAAAAAGTACAAAATGTATAAAAAAGTTAAATAATAGCTTAAATGTCCTTAAAGAGCTTAACATTCTGATAGTTGAATGGTTTCTGTAGCTGAAAGTATGCAGAAGTTGTAAGTGGAGAAAGTTGAAGAGGATTTGAAGATTGCTCCCATTCATTCCTATGGCAAAAAAAAGTTGAAAAAAGCTTAATATTTTAAAAAGTATAAAATGTATAAAAAAGTTAAATAGTAGCATAAATGTCCTCAAAGACCTGAACATTTTGATAGTTGGATGGTTTTTGTAGCTAAAAGTATGCTGAAGCAGTACGTACGGAAGTAGAATAATAAAAAGAAGAAAAATAAAGAACAGGATAACAATAGTGTGAATGCTGAATCAGCATTCCCACTAATAAGTCCTAATAAGTCCTAACAGCTATAGTCCAAAATGGAGGAAAGTGGAGGCTCCTCTACTTCTCTGGTTAAATAAGAATGCAGTAAAAAAGCTTTGTGGTATAGTTGGCAGTCAGTCATTTACTGACTTAAAGCTGGGGTAGGCAAAATCTGTGCAACCTATGCAAAACCTTACGCCTTGTAGTGGAAACACGTTAAAGTTATATTATCAAATACGGGGCACCACCTTCAATCGAAGGAAAATAAAAATGATTAAATTGATCAGTCTTATTACCTGAGGATGAAATCTCAATACATTGATCCTTGATCTCTACCATGAAGAAACGTCCCCAGACAAAACTTATAGATATGAACATTTATTTATAACTAAATGTTTATTAACGTGTCAATAGTGTGAATATACAAGACATTATGTAATGATATGATGTGAAATAAAATCAAATAAAGTAAAAGAAAAGTTTGTTTGAATAGCAATTTCAAGGATGAATTATCTTTGGTGATAGTAATAGGAGTATGTGACTTAGGTAAAGAACGAATGAACGCTAGGTTATTAATTTCTTTCTCTAAGACCTAAATTTAATATTCTGGCCCCTATGCGACATCAGCTCTTTATCACAGCAGCAGCTTGAGTTTTTGCCTACTTTTGCAGATCAGTTCGATGAAGTCTTCTGGCAAAGGGACCAAAACTGTCGCTTGAACTGCAGTTTCACTTCACGGCCTCCCAGCGAAGAGTCATCCGCTGGAACACGGTGGGGCTGAGTTAGTTGTCTCGAGCAGCGATGTTTCTGGTGGTCTTGGATTGCCCACTAGTATGTGGGTGCAAAAGTCTCTTTGGCAAACGCTGCCGCAGGAATCGTTTCCACGATGGGCAGGCAAGCGCGGTGTGCGATGGTCTTGATCCGTGGGCTGCAGCTGGAGTCGGATAGTGGCTCTGCTAACTTCTTCTTAACTCTAAATCCTTCAAAATAAACTTGGAGATAGTTTCGGTGGCCTATCGACACTACTTCCAGAGTTATTATGAACGCTTAATTAACTGAGGTATAAAGAAGATCACAAAAACTGGGTTTGCTTAACTAAGTTAAAATACGCACAAACTATTTGAAAACTTGAGAGTGATGAGTAAGATGAGTGAATAAAATGAAAAGTGAAGCGAAGCGAACAAACAAAGGCAATCCAAGGGTTTTTATATTACCGTCAGATGAGACGTGCTTTGGAGGCGGAGAAAAGGTTTTTCCGCGCCAACTTGCGTGCGTCTATGGGTTATAGCCTTTCCCTTTGTTCTGAGAGAAAAGGCGTGGTTTCTTCTAGTCTACTTTATAAGAATATATGTAATTTGATACGCGCCACGCAGAAGTCACATACTTCCCATCACTATAGTCAAATCAATAGCGATTATGCCACGTAATTGTAACAGGTTTGTATCAAAACATCCAGTAAGCATATAGTTTTACACATAATTCGTGTCTCAAAACATTGTTAATCATAATCTAAATCATAATTTCCTACTCACTATAAAAAGAACAACATCAATACTGCTAATGAAATGGCATCTGTTCCCATAGTTCGTTTGATTCTTAACTTATTGCTTATAATTAAAACAATCCAAAAATACATTTGCTATAAGACTCAAAAACATATGATCACTAGGTGGCACTGTGGTACCATGGCAAAACAGTGTGTTAAACCTGAATATTGTATCTACTCCAATTTTCATGCTATAATCACCAGAATTGGTGAATCATAAGAAAAGAATAGGCATGCATTAAACAACATTATTACATCATTGACTACTTTAACAAGGTACTTTATCAGAATCTAAACTTTCTTAAAAACTTTCTTAAAAAGTTAAAAAGTCTCAGACAGTGTAGGGGAGAGAATAGATTGCTCTTTGTTTTATACTCTGTCTGTATGTCCTTTATTCAGTCTATGCAGGTAAAGATCCAGTCTCTGTCTCCA
>LKNJ01007128.1:0-13693 GCA_002120245.1 Maccullochella peelii
TGTGTGTGTGTGTGTGTGTGTGTGTGTGTGTGTGTGTGTGTTCCGTGGAGGAGGGGGTTAAGAGGATATCGCTGATGAATTATAATGAGCAGTAAGGTGTTTCAGGGGAGCAAGCCATGGATAAGACAGTTTTCCTTGGACAGACAATCGATAGCAGACTGAAGGATTCCCATGGACGAAGGGAAACATTGTCTTCTGAAACCTTGACCCTGTACTGTTGGCTTGTATGTGTTATTAATAAGAGCCACATCAATGCTGATACCGTGTGGTTTCCTGGGTAAGTTTTATCATTTTTCTGGGTTTACATTTTTATTCTAACACTCAAATCTACAAACGCAGACACTCCAATGTAATGTCTATATGTAATGTATATACTTTCTTTTTACTCATTGTCTTGCTCTTTTCACTTTTGCTCAATAAACTAAATTTTAGGTCATATTTAATTAGCACTACAGTCTAATGTATCTGCTTTTTGAGTTTCTGTCAGATGAAAGGCAGAACAAAAGCTGATGTGAACAGTATTGGTTTGTTTTTTTGTTACCTTAAAGTTGTAGCAGCAGTACAACAAACAAGTTTGTTAGCCAGTTGATGGGAGGGAAATGCATGTTTTTATGCGACACAGATATAAGATACTGTATATTCCCTTCTTCCTATGTCCCTATATTCCACACAAGCTTGCTGCAGTAAAGCATGCACTGCTATTGAGTATGCGGCACCACTGCCAGGCATGAGAAACATGGCAGACTTCTCCATGGTCCAGAAAAGCTTCAGGGCCTCTAAGCAAGAGAGAGCTGCAGTGGTGCCATAGGGGGGTTCCAAACATCATAATTAAAAGTGGAACTGTCGGGACGGTTTTAAAGTTGAAATGACGAGTTTCTCTCGTGCTCAGCAGACAAGCATAGCCTGAACTACGGCAAAACACATTTTAATCACATTAGCAAAGTCTAGTTCTACACCCCATCACAGGTTTTGGATAAAAAGTCTATTAATTTCCTTGAACCCCCTGCATCAGCAAAGCATTTTAATTTACTTCACAATTAGCAGAGCTTCATTTCATTAACGGCAAAATTTAAAGGAAAAACAACAGCCTCCTAATAAAAGAATATCTACTTTCGCTTCCACCACCCGCCTCATCAGTTTCCTTCATGACTTTTCCTTCATGACTTCACAATCCCTGCAGTTAAAAAAGTAATTCCTTTAGTAATTTCCTGCTTTTGGTTTCACAAAAAACATGTTTTAACCTGTGTTTTTATTGCTGTTGTATAGTTTTTCCTGCTGCTGAAGAATACTAGTGAAAATTAAGAGAGGTATGGTGCTTTAGTTGCCCTTTCACAACGAATCCTCTGAGACCCAAGTTGACAGCAGCATGGGGAAGTATTTGTAGGATGTGAGGAAAAAAATGAGCAAGGTAGTAAGAGGGGGGAGAAAATGTGAGGAAGAAAGAAAGAAGACAAAAAGCTTAGAGGAATTGCTTTTTTATTATCATTTTTCTGGTGTCGCAAAAAGAATCGGGTAGTTCAGTAGAGGTGCTCAATGAAGCAGGTGTTTTTGATTAAAGCAGTGTCGATGGAGCTCCGGCTGCATTTCAATAGCCCAGCGATCACATCCCATCATGTGCAAGAGGTGCAGTGGGGTTGACAAGTGAACCAAAGACAGGAAGAGAAGCAGAGAAAAACACATGTATGAAGACAGCTGAGGCTGAGGCACAATGGGCCACAGAGTGACACAACTGTCAATTTCAGTCCAGCCTGGCATCAAACGTGGTCTCCATGACAAAACAGAATTTGTGCGAATTACACTCTACTGTGCCTGGTTTCTGTCCATTGTACATGGTAAAACCCCTGCTTTTGCTAATAAGTCTTTTCAAGTTTAGGTAGTATGAATCAGTGTGAATGACTATTCAAGGCATCCTGAAATGTACCTGTTATGTAGTCAGAACAGTGCTATAGAGTGACAGATGTTACTGTATTGGCCACTGAACCCTACGGTCAAAAAAATAATCAAATAAAAGGGCAGTGATGACTGCATGATGAATATTAGACAGTGATGCTTTTTGGTGTGCGATTCCTAACCTGGAGCTGCTGGGCTTCATGGTTCTCCAGTCCTTCCACAATTGGAGCAAATCTCTCTTTATTGTTCCTCTCTGCAGCAATTGTCATGGCAGCTAGAATCTTATCCAGACTGGAAGAAAATGGAGAACAGGTAGCAGGCACAACACAAAAGTCAACAAACACTTATCAGCTCGCTGACAGGACATTTACTCACAATTTTCAGCTCAAACACCATGTATCTCATCTTCCCGTGTGTTGGTGTGGACATTTGCTCGGCCAGTCTTTGGTCACCCTGACAAATGCTACTGATCTCCATCTGTATACAATCCGGTCTATTATTGCTGCAGTATCCAATTTTGACTTCATCGTGCTTGTTACTAAGGTGATGCTAGACAAAGGCAGGGTTTTACTGCAAATGTGTTCAGTTGTCAAAGCAATTGTGGTAGGGTGTTTTTGGCTGGCTGAGAAAGAGTGCAAATTATTGCGGGGACTGCCAGACTAATGGTGCAAATACACCTATTGAGAAGTTTAGCAAATTAGAGTACTTGCAAGGGCTCAAGGCAGCCCAGCTAAATAGAGCAATGGACAATTTCAGCCTCTAAATTGTGAATGAAAGAGAAATTCTGTGCTGAACACACAAACACACACACCGAGGACTGCAATAAAAGTAAATTGATGTCTTCGGAGTACTTACGTAAACAGTGATTTTCAATATGCGTACATAATCATGGGTAAAAGGTGGTCTCTGTCACTGCAAGGCAACATTTGCTATTTTTCCTTCATTGAGAAACTGAACAGCTTCACTCCCCTGGTTACAAAAGAGCTCTTAGCCTGATATACAATTTCCCCTCGCTGTTCCAATAAATAAGTTAAGAAGTAACACTAGGCCAAATGTTAAAATCTCAGCTGTAGGGATCAGAAAATATATGCATGTACGAACTTGTGTACTCACACATGCCACATTGGCTTGCCGCTGTCATTTTTATTACCTTATATCAACACAAAAAAATAACACTTTCAGGATGACAAGATACCAGCACTGTTGCTTTGTGAGTGAGGGAGATCATGTCTCTGACCAATAGGACTGTATGTGTGGAGTAAGCCTGGCACAGAGATAAATGGAACGGCCATGCTCTGTGATAGGGGTTACAAAGTCACAGACGAGCATGGGGAGCTGCATACTGAGTAGCTATAAAGCCAGTTCAGACGGCGCTTCAAAACGGGCGAGATAGATCTGCTTAACTTGTCGTGTTCCCTTTTGATGCTGTCAGCTGAAGTGGGTGTTGAACATGAGCCAGCGTCACAACATTGGTTGGCAGAGAAATTTCTGAGCAAGAAAATGACGCCTCAGCTCCTTTGGCTGTCATTTCTGCAGGATACGTACATTTTAATGTAGGACTATGATCATGGCAAAGATTTCCATGTTTACTTCAACCTATTATTGAATACTCTGAAAATGCAGAGGGAGAGAAAGAGAAAGATTTCTACTATCTATACACCCAGTATCTGCTTAAAAATAGTTCTGTGTGTGTTTGTATGCAAGCAGCAAGTCTGCGTCTGAGTGCTATAGTGGTGACTGTAATAGAGGATATTCATATGGATCTAATTACTCATTCATTGCATCAATGCATCGATTAATTTAAATACAGATTTAACTGCCTCTATCTGCAAAAGTCATAATTAAACTGAATCGAGCTGACTTCAGCAATAATGTTTTTTTGTTAAAACGCTTTAAATCAAACTAATTGTGATTGGTGGTCTGTATTTTAACTTCCCAAAGAAGAATTGACAAATTGGTAAAACTTTGGCACTGTAAAACCGGAATTCAGTAATCACCTGTTAAGGTAAGAAAGAATTTTTATCTGTGCCAACTTTAGAGGCTGCAGCAGGTTCTGCTACTCATTTTAGTATTGGCACTGTTAACTTGTTTGACCCAGAATAAGGGGCCAACGCCTTATGCAATTATGCACATTGTCACAACATCTCAAGATGTATTTACATAGATTTATGCTCTTGATTAAAAATGCTCGACTCCCAGATGTTAAAAGGCCATATACTGTAATGCACTTGTATAATGCATTTGCAGTATTGCAAATCATAATGCAATATTTAGTAAAATAAGTGTTTGCTTCTTTAAATTGAAAAATACTTTGTAGTTCTTCTGTATATATGCTGTCTGAGAATAAGGATATTCTTACAAATGTCTGCTTATCAATACAAATTTTTAGGAGTGGTTACTGAATAGAATTGTGGTTTTAAGAAATTAAAAATGATTTTGGAAATCATGCACAGTCACAGAAGTACCAGCATAACGGCCTATTTGGATGGTCAGAGATGTGAGACACACTGCTGAACTCAGCTTCTCCAACAGAATTTGTGGGTTTGTTTATTTCCACCACTGCATACAGACTGACTTTGAAGTGCCATTGTTATTCTAGTCTGGCCCTGTGGGAAACAATAAAAAACACTCCCCTAAATCCAATTTATAAGCTGTCAGGAAGGTTGTGTGTCCATGGCAAACTACACTGAGCAGTTCAACACATTAAAACAAACTAAACTGCATCATCTGACCATGTGATCAAAAAGATTTCTAAACTGTCTGAAGTCATCAGTAAATGCGGTATATGCTCACAGTGGGTAAACATGTATGCATGCGGTCCAGTCTGTCTGACTACATGCCACCCAGTGGGAGACTAAAGATTGAAGCAATAGTGATATTCCAGGGTTTACAAGAAGCCGTCGTCTCCTTCCCTCTAATGTTTCAGAAACATTACAGAGCATGTAAACATAGCAGAGATGGACCATATCTCTTTCATCGTTAAATTTTATTTTTCTATTTTTTTGTCATCACTCAGGATTTTGAAATGGTGTTGTGCTGTTTCCATATCAGCTGTGATTTACTGAGAAAGATGGGGAAATGTGTCCCTCACTCAACTTTGAACTTTTTTTTTCTTTTTCCCTCCCCAATCTCGGCATCACAAAGGGATTTCTACTCTCACCTACTTTCTTGGAGCAGCGGTGGAAGTCTCATTGGAAAATATTTCAAAATATCCTGCAAATACAACTGAAGCTCTGACCCACTGTGTCAAAATCTTTATCATACTTTATGTTTTTTGGATATAGTTTACATGTTGAGTTGCTGGGCCATATGATAGGCTACCTAGAGATGTCTCTTTAATGGTATGCAAGACATGAGAAAGTCTGCAAGAGAAAGATAATTTGACATCAACTTACATGTTTTCCTCTCCAATAATACAGAAAGCAGAGAGAATTTTGACAATCTCTGTCATCATGTTGGTCTGTTTGGGGTCAATCGCTCGTGCCAACAGCAACAGGCTCCGCTCATCTCCCAAGATCCTTTGCAGTCCATACTGTGAGACATGGAAGGGAGGAGGTAGGATGGAGAAAAGGTCCATTGGGTGTAAATAATGAGAGCATTTGCATTCATGGAGAACTTTCACTTCAAGTAAAAAATGGATTCTACAAAGAAGCTTTAATGTACATAAGTTATAGTTAGCCTTAATTTTCTTTTAAGGAGGGACAACGAGGCCATGGGAGAAAATGGAGAGGATGATGAATTAATTCAATTTAGGACAGGACTATAGGGACAAATACTTATAGTCTCCTGTACCTTTTAGTCTCCGCACAACTGAAGGAATGGGCAGAGATGACCACGTGCGGGGATTAACTCCAAGAGAAGCAATATCAATAGTTCATCTATCCTTGAAATGTGTGCCACTTTTGAGAAATGAGCCAGACCTTCCCAAAAAGGATAATTAAAAGATCTGAGACTGTGGGCTTAAAATGGTAAAATTAGCTTCACTTTACTGTCCCATTATCCCAGTCTTGTCAGAGTCCAGATTCAAATCAGGTCTGGAATCCTGGCCACCTGAGCTACTATTAGATTTCAGGGCAATAACTCTTTTTGAATCATCTCAGGTCGTTTAGGATTGCACTGAAGTAATATTTTCACCTTGCAGGTATACCGACATGGAGTTCTTTTTCTAATGAATCGGTTGCGTGGATCGACTGTTCTTTGTTGACTAATACAAACCTTATTGTTCATGAAAGCCTTCAAGCACTGGATAAGTTTATGCTGGTTCCGTTTATCAATATTCTCTTGCCTGGGAAAAAAAAAAAAAAAAAGTATATTGTGAATACATGAACACAATCTGGTACTATAAAAATCACACAGAGATGGGAAGTCGTAGGAGATCACTCACTGTTTCTTGTCCAGCAGCTTCTCCAGAGCATCCAGAAGAAGACCAAGACCCTCATGACCAAAGTTATTAACCCAACTGGAAAGAGGACAGAGACACACACAAAAAAAAAAATCAGTAACCCAATATTCAGTCAAAATTGTTATTGCCCTGCTGGTTTATTGTAAGCCAAGATGATTTACAGAAGGTAGCAAACACAAACAATATTGTATTAACCTCAGAGGAAATCAGTCATTCAAACTAATATCATAAATTGACTGTTTTTAATAGTTTTTAATTCTTAACAGGGAGAGCTGCAAATCAAAAACCACCCTGCCCTCCCTAATACTGAATACAATCTGAATGAGTTTGAATTCAAACTGTACCCATCTACAAGCAAATGAAAACCCATCCATCTTAACTAGTGTTCCCATCGCTAAGCAGTTTGTATCCAGGCCCCCCTGTGAGCTGCTATGTTCCTGTGCCAAAAGATTAAGCAATACAAGAAAGATAACGCTGTAATCGATAATGGATTGTGAGAGATAATTGGCTATAAACCACAGCGTATCAGGAGACGGAAAATGATCCAGTACAGATGAGCCCGTTTGTCTAAGTTAGAGGAAGAAAGAGGCAGGAGGAGGGTGGGACGGACAGTGTGGTCCCAGCCAGATTATGTCATTAGCATTACTTGTTTTCAGGCCCCTAACTGTCAATAACACTAAATGCATGGAGCAATTTTCGGACATTAATGCGGCATCAGTCAATGATTTATTGTGCCTTTTTGACAATGATTTGAAATAATAATGGTTTTACTATTAAAGTCATTTGTATAGACTCGGAAGAGACCCTCAATTAGGGATGAGATGCATTAGCCGGAGGCAACCGGCAAAGTTGAGGTGAAGTATTTCTTTGATTTGTGACAAAATTAGCACACACTAAAACCCCCCACCTACCATTACTCAAATTTCATTAGCAGACAAGCAAAACCAATTTATAAGTTACTGATATTTAGTATAGTGTATAATTATGATCTGTTTTCTTAATAAAAACAAAACATCATAATGTTGTAAATTTATAAATGTCAGTTTACAATGAGCCTTCCTGTTTGAATGTTTCCTTCCAGCATGCGCTTAGCACATATTTAAGGCCATAAAAGAAGAAAGAACAAACTGGCTCAGTTTACTGCAGAATAACAATGCAGTTATATGTATTTGTGAAACAGAGGTGGTAGGCGTAAAAGACAGACTGGAAACACAAAGAGGGAAAGGAGGTGACATGGCTGAGGGAGCACAATTCAGTAAATCCGCAGTCTTTGTTTATGCTCCTTAGTAATGATGGTAATGTCAGTCTTCAGAGAGCAGAAAATGGAACCAATATTTGTGAAGAAAAATTATGTTTATCACACAGCACAACTCCAATATGAGATTCTGGGAATGCTGTGTGACCTCAACAAGGTGTGTGAGAACAGCACTGAAGAAAAAAAAATGCTTTGTCCTCTGCAGAAAGGACAGGTTCCACAAAATTATAATGTCATGCTTTGCAAGCAAACGATGTTAAATGCGTAGTATGTCGACAATGTTGTACTGCTTGCATAACATGCTCCTCTCTACATGCAAAAGAGTGTGAATTAATGCTTTAATTAAATTTCTAATCATTTTATTAATTAAAGTGATGGATTTTACATAAAATGAAAAGCATCCATTCACACATAGCTTTTAATCTATGAATGTACTAATCAGTCAAGAGGATTCTGTCCCAACTGTGTGCTTTCTAGGGGTGCAACAATACAGCCAGTTCAAATGTAAAGTACAGCACTCCCATTTCAAACACTGACAATACAAAAAAAAATAGAGATTAGTAATTAATTAAATGTTATTATTAGTTATTCCCACACATAAATGAATAGACCATTACACCGTTTTTAGTTTTGTTGTTATTTAGTTTTTCCTTCTTTCTTCTCTATGTTTGGCGAAAAATGCAAACAACTGACTCTCTCTCTTAAATCAATAAATAAATCATCTTGTTTTACAGGTCGATCCTCAAATCTTAAAACTTTACTTGAGAATGAAAAATGCAGAGATAGGAATGTCTTCGTAATGATTCTCATGATGACCCAAACAGGGCAGAAGGAAGGCTCTGAAGGAAAATAAGAGAAACTGAACATCTGGTATGTTTGGGAATTGGCTTTTATATAAACGCACACAGATGCTGTTACACAACCACCAGTCAGGGAACCCATCCATTGACTAGTTGTGACCAATAAACTGAAAGACAAAAAAAAACACTCCAGTGGTTGGAGCAAGCCAAAATTTCACGTCGATATGTATCTACACTGAATGTTAAACATTTGTTTTACACCAACGTTCCAACTTTGGGAGAAAAAAGTCAGACAAAACTCATTGTACACTTCTCACATAGCCAACTGGTTTAGACTTTGTGGATGTACTGTAGTGAACAACATTTCGTTACACCCATGGGGCTTTCGGGTACCCCCGGGGCAGGGCTAGTATATTTTGACATTCAAATGTTTTATGTAATATCATTACATGAAGTGAGTGCTAAAAACTCGGGATGAAGATTAATCTAGAACAAACACATACACTCTTGTAAAAAAAAAAAAAAATGAATTGTAGGAAAACATCACAAGTACTAACTATTCACAAAAAAAGTCAGAAAGCTTTCTAGGTATATACCTTCAATGTAAAAGTTGTACTAATTAAAACAGAATGTAAATTGGATATTTTACAACAGATGTTTGTGAAAAATGTTTGCTGCCTGCTCCATGTTTACTTTGTCTCTATTATTGTTGAACTGAAACAGAATAGATACACAACAAAAGACTGGGATTGGCTGTGCAGAAAATGTTTTATCAAAAATGTATGTCTTGCTGCAGGTTGCAACATAATGCAGCCCTCCTCAAGGTTTTTAAGGCACTAAATGTTTTGACTCTTCCCTACATCCCAGACTGTCTATCATTTTCTGTCCCCTCACGTACACCCTTCGGTCCTCTGCAGCTTGCCTTCTAAATGTCCCCAAAGTTACCACAAAGAAAATGAGAGATGGTACTTCTACAGTTCTTGTCCTGAGGCTATGAAATCCCTTATCGCTGAGAAACTGCCTCAGTGAACAACATACTTTTACACACTACTACCAACACAAATAACAACACTAATACTAACAACACTACTACTATGACTCCTGCTTAGTTGCATAGTAATAATAATGCTAAAACCCATGGTAACAGCCTTCTCCTACCAGTCTGTTTATACCTCCCCTCATAAAAACATTATTTATTCCAACATATGATTAGCATTAATAAAGTTTACAAGCTTACAGTATTACCAGTGGGTATTCTGGTCAGATAACCCTTGTCACTTAGGAAGGAACTTGTATTGTGGAGGTGGCTAAAGCTCATGTTTGGTCAAACATAACACACTTGTTTCTCTGGGCCAATGTAGCAATTCAACATTGAAGGAGCAAGAGATCTAATCCGTTCCTTATCAGTCTCTTCTCCTAATGTGGGCATACATCCAAGCATTTCATTAACTTGGGGGAGAACTTGTTCATCTAATATTGATGGCTATAATCCTCTAGTTAAGTGCCACCAAATTGTGTTACTTTCTGCAATCATGTATATTCCGCAGGCAAAATGAAAAATTCATGGTCGGTCTTAGGGAAGCAATTTCTTATCTTATATTGTGTGTTATTTCTACTGGCAGGACGCCGTTATGTTGTAGTTAAACTGATGTAACTGGTGTAAGATGTATGCATTGGAAATCTCAGTTTAGCCCAAAAACAATTGTTTAGATATAAATAAGATGTTTACACTAGCAAGATGTTAGTTCACCAAAGAACATTTCAGCCTCATCAAAGTTCATTATGTTGTTAACTTAATACAACAAATTCAAAATGCCTTGCAGTGAGATGACCATCCGTCTTCCTGTCAAATGACATTTGTTTCCCAAAATACGTTACTCACTTTCTGACATGTGCTGCCATAATAAATGTAGTTATGCATGAGCAAATATTCATCCATCCATCCAATTTCTATACTGCTTATCCTGTCACAGGGGTCAGGAGGGACTGGAGCCTATCCCATCATGCATTTTGTGTAGGCAGGGTAAACCCTGGACAGGTCACCAATCTATCACATGACAACCCAGAACATGCAAACTCCACACAGAAACGTACCAGATGGCCATGAGATTCAAACCCAAGGCCATCTTACAGTGAGGTGACATAAGCACTAAGCCACCAAGTGCAATATATCTATCTCTGTTTATATATTTATAGTATTTTCAAGCTAAACAGTAGTGAGCGCTTTCTTGCTGCTTTAAATAAAAACTATGACATTCAATCAATCACCTCCTCACTCACTCACTCATACAGTCTTGACATAGCTCACTTCAAACTGTACTTAAAGGTTCTTCTGAAACAGAGAAAAGGGGCATGAACAAAATAAGCCACAATAGCACTTCAGTCGCTGCACATGTAGTCTCATTACGCGTTTCTTTTGACTTCCTCTGCCACACATACAGTAAGCATACATTTTACCAGAGTGGACAGAGTGGTACTCCTAGTGCCACTCCAGGATGTGTTCAGTGTCTTTCTCAAGCGAATACAAGTATTTACAGTGTATATAGCACTGTATATTGCTAAAGGTTAGGACAGAATATCATAGCAAAGAGAGTGGAAAACAAAGTGTAGAGTGTCTGTGTGTGTGTGTGTGTGTGTGTGTGTGTGTGTGTGTGTATAGAGTTCTGCAAACACTTGGCAAGGGAAATGTAAGTACATAATGAAAAGATTACCGCGCATCACCAGCCACAGTAAGTGACTCAACAGCGACAGAAACAGTGAGAGCCAGACACGCTCACCCTTTCCATTTGACTGATCGCTGGTCTCGTGTTTAGATGGCTTGTACGTGCATTGATTTCAGTCTATAGACCAGTTTTATTATTTTATCAAGGCTAGGTGGGGAGCTTTGTTATTGAAAGCTTCTGTGCAAGTGCAATATCTTTCATATTGTATTACAGACAAAGCCATACAACTGTCCCTCTGTGGGACTGCTGACCTATTCAGTGCTACAGTATTCCAATTGAGGACCAAAGCTCCGTGCAACAAATAGCTCTGAACATTATAGCTTGAAACCAAGCACCACCGGTGTCTGCTTAGTGATTTACCATGCCAAACATGGAGCCACATTATACTCTGATCAATTTAATACCCTGCTGAAATAACTATAATGCACAGGGCATTATCAGATGACAGATGTTAGATATAAAGTAAGTGTACTTTTCACATCTCAAAAAAAATATACATTTCAAAAATAGCTATTAAGAGCAACAACTTGTGTTTTTTATTACAAACATCACATCTGTCTCAAGTTTTCAATACAATGAATGTAAATATATGCTTTCTCCCTTGAGAGGTTACTTACCTTTGACCAAAAATAATGGTGATAAAGTGGTGAATGATACAAAAAAAATATAATTAAATGACTGAGTATCCAATACTAGCTTCAAAATGAGAACTGTCTTACATGTATTTACCACAAAAAAAAAAAAAAAACGAATTTATTTTCTTAGCCTACATTTTATCAAGAGTAGAGTGAAATAAACAAAAACAAGACTAAATGTTTTTAGCCATATAATTCTCTTCACACACACTAGAAAAGAAAATGTTTGAATGGGCAAGTAACGAAGAACTCATTTTGCTGTTCTTCGATTCTTCCCAAATGCGGCAATAGATTGTGATGTTTGTAATACTCAAACAAAAAAGCTCAGTTGTGCTTGGAGCTTTACTGTATGCTGCCATTAGTCGTTAGTAATTAGCTGGACATAGCTATCCCCAGAACTACACTGCTAGCTTGTCTAAAAATTGCCATTTCAAAATCGAAAATTGTATGGAGGACTCTCCTGTATTTGCACAAGCTATCAATGTGGTTATAATTCAATATCACAGAAAGACTAATGAATTTATCCCACATCCTAGCTATTAAACTTCATGAAGCAAATCCAGACTGCAAGACACACACATAGGTTATAACCAGTAAGTACCAATTACAGAAACCCATTTTTCTTACAAAATCCCTCACAGAATACTTACAATCGACCACACACCATTTCCTCTGTTGTTTTGTTGACCCTTATTCATAGAAACCTTCACCTCACACAAAAGTGAGTTAAATAATTTAAAGATCGTCAATGGATATGGTAGAACCAAGGTAAAATAAGGTTGCCAAGAAACTCCTAAAATGCGCAGTATAACAGACACCCTGTGCATGCAGAATTTACACATAGATACAGCCAAAATCATTTACCTGTGCTGTCCTTGAAAGAAAACAAGGAGCAGACAATATTCTCCACATGTAACTCCAGGTAGCATGCGCCCTCTCCAACCAAGTGACAGATGCTATGTCACTCCATCCTGACAATATCTCAGGTCTCAATAGGAGAGGTTCTGATATTTGATACTGGTACTAACTAGTAACACAGTCTGAGGACAATATTCCTGTTGTCAGCACTCCAAGAACAGTAGCAAAAGACAGTGCAGTACTCAAAAGGAGAACATTGCACTTATAATGGTATTTGAGTTTCAGCTTAATTCCAAAATGTGGCTCTAACAAAGACTGAAGCTCAGGCCTAAAGATTCGTGATGAGACAAAGCCGTTTTAGAACTTTACAGGGAAAAGTTGCAGGGAAAAGTTGCAGGGGTGTGAACTGGCCCTTCTCAGCTCGACTAAAGCCGGCTGATGGCACTGCCTGCGACTCAGCTTGACAAGTTGCCGGTGGCTGGTTTTAGAACGTAAGACACGTCACCGGTTTCAACAGCCAGTCAGCTCAGTTAGTCAGCGAAGTCAGCTGGTCCTTCCGACACTCTAGTTTTTTTGTTTTCGCTATTCAGTACTAGAAATGCTAGACACTACAAATTATATCCGGTCACAAAAAAATGCCTGAAAAGCCAGCAGTTAAAAGTACAAAGAGTCGTTGCTATGGAAACGATACACCATCTTGTCTAGTCGCATTGGTGTAAACTGGCAGGTTTCAGAACATTGCAGACCGGCACATTGCAAGTATCTGCAAGTTTCAACTCGTCTCATCTGGAATCTTTGGTCTGAACTGGCCTCAAGACATAAATGATTGTTCTACTTTTTCTGGTGGAAGTGAAGGTGTGTGTGTGTGTGTGTGTGTGTGTGTGTGTGTGTGTGTGTGTGTATGAAATCAGCTAGTAAGTGCAGACAGCTGACAGCACACCATGCTCCCCATTCACTTTGAAATGACCCCCCACAGACTGCAAAACACTCAACACATTTTCTTATTATCCGATGAACACCACCAAGGATTCCTACACAACAATCCTCACTGCAAGGTGAAGGTAGACAGAAACCAGTAGTACTACTGGCAAATGAGTAGGTCTTTTTAATTTTATATATATATATATATA
>LKNJ01007129.1:0-13690 GCA_002120245.1 Maccullochella peelii
ACACACACACACACACACACATATATAGCAGAGCTGCAGTGTTTCGTAGACATGAAATTAGAGTTTTCTGTCCGCTGTTCAGGGTGACGTGCTGTATGTAGCTTTCTAACTTTACATTTGCCAGGTGGGATCAATAAGGTGGGATCTGATCAGAGCGTTCAGTCTGAGCTCAGGTGCGGATACTCACCGTGTACCTGGCCTTCCACACTGGTACTTGACAGGACAGGATGTTCAGATACTTCCTGGGCTGCCGGTAATCCCAAAACTACATAACACACAACAAGGTAGAAAACAGCTGTTAAACACTGCTGGCAGAGACCAGGTGTGGACAGGAAGACAGTATTTAGAGTTGTTTGTCACACAGACTCATCTTAAGCTGCGTCCTCAGAGATATCCTTAAATGAAATGTGTTTCTCCTTAACACTGTGCCGTGATGTGAAAACGTCCTACTAGCGCTAAACAGCCAGCCCCGTTTCTGCTCTTGAATCCGGTTTGGATGTTTGACTCTGATTTAAACAGTTTTAACAACCTGCCTGTAACAACAACTGTGTCAGCGGTGCATTTGAGTCCGTTCGTTGCTCTCACCCTCACTGAGTTGTCCTGGCTCGACGTGGCCAGGATGAACTCGTTGTCTGGATGCCAGTCGAGGCCGTGGATCTTTGACAGGTGAGCCGCCACGTACTCCGCCGCCGTGTTCGGCTTCTGTTCAGAGGACATCACACAGATATTGACCCCACTGATGCTCACATGCAGCTCGCTGCGTGGCTCACATAACGAGTGTTACGTCTGCTCACTCTTTTATCCCAGATCCGTACGTCTCCGTCATGACTGGACGCCAGCAGGTACTGGTTCTTCCTGTTCCACTTCACCTGAGATGCCCCGGCTGGAAACAAGAGGAAAGGACGGTCTTTATATTCCTCATGTTTCCAGTTTCCCTCAATTTGTAGATTAACGAAGAAAAAGAATTCAAACTGGACGATTCACTTCGTCCACTCATGGGAAGGTTGTGGTAAAAGAAAATCCACTTCCAGGCACTCAAGTGGACGGGTAAAAATAAAACGTCTTACATTATAAAGAACACAGCAACTCGCATCATTTACCTCTTGACGGTGTATTCAAGGACACTCCAACATCTGAACAGCGACGCTTGTTGCTGAAAAGCATCAAACTTATGACCTCTGTTGTCAGAAATCCAGCAGATAAACTCAAAGCAAAGATGTATGTTACATGTTTTAATGATTCTCTTTGATGATGCGTTCAAAGATGCTCTGAAGTTTGAGATTTAAATCTGATCTGCAAAAAATAATGTGCTACATTCTTTTTATTCAAATATGCAGTAAACAACAGAACAAACACGTGGTTGTTTGTCAATTCTTAACTCTCAAATGTTGAAGTGTCCTTGAACACACCAAAAGGGAGGTTCCTTCTCTAAACTGCATCACCACACAACACGTTTTTCATAGAAATAAAGTGAAACCAGATCAATATACCACCTGATCAACACGGCCTGGTCCTTTAAATACTCACCGACAGCAGAGAGCGCCACTGTGGGTTTCCGAGTGTCTCTGTGGAGTCCAACAGAAACCGTGTCAAGTGTTGGGAAACTATGTTGAATTATGCTAATTAGCCCAAATAACCTTTTTTTAACCTTGTCGTTTATGGAGCAAATATTTCATTAACATTTAAAGTTCACTCTTGACCTCAGAAACAGTCAAGAATCAACTCTGACTTTCAACTATGAAGACGAGGCGTCCGTAAACTGCCCAGAAAAAATCTCCATCTGCTGATGAAGGTCATGTGATATGACTGAACGCTCCAGAACCACAACTAAATGGACCTTGTAGTGAGACTGTTTTCTCGACTACATATTTCGTGACTGAGGTGACAGAATGTGCTGAAGCCACCTGATGAGTCATTATTTCCTCTCACCTGGTGTCCCAGATGTAGATGTAGGTGTCCACTGAGCTGGTGACCAGGAACTCTGGCTCAAACCAGGACCAGTCCAGATCACTGAGGACGCCAACGCATCACAGTCAGTCCGTGAACGCATCACAGTGAGGGCATGAACGCATCACAGTGAGGGCATGAACGCATCACAGTGAGGGCATGAACGCATCACAGTGAATGCAGACTGCCTGCAGAGGGGTGCGTTTGATTTAACTGTGTGGTTACCTGATGACCCGGGTGTGTCCCTGCAGGGAGGTGTGGACTTCTCCACAGCCGTCCCTCCACGAGTACAGATCCACACGTTGGTTACTCTGAAGACAACACACACACACACACACACTCAGAAATGTACAAAGATCCTTTCATGTCCATTTTTTATTTTTAACGGCAGAACTCACCGAGGCAGCGAAGACGTGGGACTCTGATTTGTGGGGATTCCACTGGACCGTCCCCACGTCCCATTTACTCTGTCGGCCGATCTTCCTTGGAGGTTCAGACGGAGCCTCCAGGTTCACCATGTACAGGAAACGCCGCCTGCAGAGCATTGAACACAAGAGAAGCTCGTAGAGGCAGGTGATGCGATCGAGAGTCGTCCACGTCACTCCTGATGTCAAAGTAAGAATTCTGGTTTCATCTGTGAAATAATCTGACGAGTGCTGAGCAGACTGAACTGTGGCCTGACGGAGAATCCCACTGGAGGTGAACAGATGGAGCAGCATTGCCTCCGCCACACCGCTGAGGGCGTGTCAGCAACATCAGCACACATTATAAGCAACCTGCGCTTTCTCCCACAGTCTGTGACGTTTCTGTAATCCTGGAGGCCAGGAACTACAACAAAGATCTTCTCCTCCACAAATGTTCATCCACAGCAGGTCAACACTAAATTTCCTGTCCCACCACTACGGACTCAAATGACGACGGAGTTCCCAGGTGAATTTTGCCCTCATTTACATAAAGTTAAACATTTTCAGCTTTATGAAAATGACGTTTTTCCATAGTGCTTTGCGAGGCGAATTGCTTGCGTCCCATTGAAAATGAATAGGGGCGATCTTCGCCTCACTCTCAGCGGGGCAGGACTAACACCTGGAGCTGCTTTCAGTCAGCCTGTGAAAGCAGCTCCAGGTGTTGCTACAGCTCCAGGTCTGAATGATCTGAGCTGACTTCACTGCTTCCCCCCATTGCTCAACACTCAGGTCTAAGCTGAGATACATCAATCTGTATTCTGTAATCCGCAGTGAAGAGCTGCGGTGCGTTCAGGTGAACTGAACTTACCCAGACAGTACGGCGTGGGAGCCCAGGCAGTCCACTGACATGGCGGTGGCCTGAAAACACAGAAGACAACAATGACTTTCTTGCCTTTTCTTTTTTTGACTTTCTGGACTAGAGACTGACCAATACTGGATTTTTGAGACCATGTCAATATTTGAGAGTTTTAAAAATCTGGTAACGATATAGCCTATTGGCAGATATTTGTGTTTTTTACAATAAAATATTAACATTTTCAGGATGTTCTGGTTCTGCTCGAGGTTTCTGCCTGTTAAAGGGAGTTTTTCCTTGCCACTGTCTCCTAGTGCTGCTCATGGTGGGAACTGTTGGGTCTCTGTAAACATAAAGAGTCGGTCTAGACCTGCTCTGTATGAAAAACACATCTTTGACATTTACTGATACTGAGATCTGCAGGAAGATCAGATGCATGTTGGGCTCTCAAAGACAAAACCTCTGGTGGCATTTTCATCATTATGTCCTGATTCGTGGCCCTGAGAGCATCTTAGTGGGGTTTTTGTGCCAGTGTTGGACCACAGACCCGGACATCCACATAATCTGCAGATAAAAATGTTTTAGTCCATGAGACTGGCAGCTTAATTATTTTATTTTTACTACATTATTTACCCAGAGCCTGGAATATAGACATTATTAATCTACAACACCTCTGATAATCGATACATGAAGCGAAATCACCATCATTCTCTGGTGCCTTCAGGTTTCTCCACTGTGACGATTTTCTGCTCGTCTCTACTTTATATCACTGAAAATTCATCTGTCTAAATGTCAGATATTCAGTTTACTGAGACAGAAAGAAGAGGTTTTACTTAAAAAATGACAAACTATTAATTACACAAGTTTGTTGTCAGTTCATATTCTGTTGATGATTCAGCTCTAAATCTTTAGAATCAAAGTTCTGGACTCACGGAACCTTTCCACTAAGAATTAGCTCTAATTTAATTATTATTTTTACAGTAATCAATTACTCTAAAATCATTTACTCTCCTTTCTTGGCCCTCCTATAACCAGAACATGTTTAGCACTCCATTAATAACGATAACGATTATTCGAATATGAACATTAAAATCGATTAACTCGGCAAATTGTAGCTAAACTAACCAGGGTGTAGCGGTGTAAACTTGGACGGTGTGTTGCCTCTGCTCCACCTGTTTACCTGAGCTGTCAGTCATTTTATTTACACCTGAGCTTTCGGACAGAAGTACCTGGGCATCCCGAAACTCAACCACCACGTTCTCGCTGCTCCAGCGGGCCGCCATCTTCTTTCGTCTTCTACCGTCAACAACGCGTCACGTGATCGTGATGAGGCGTGACGCTGCGTTCACGCTCTCTGGGGAAAAGGCTAATATCAATTTAAAGAAATTATTCCCGACAAAATACCAAACATTATCGTTAATCGTCGGCTTTTAATGGCGAGTGAAGACATATTTCACAAGGCTGAGATATTAGTCATTACGACAACAACATTTTGGTCCAAATTGTAACGTTTCTTTGGGTTCAAAACTCATTTAAATTAAGATAATAATGAAAAAACAGTTCCGTTTTTCTGAAGACCTTATCATTAATTAAACTTTTACTATACAACATAAAACTCAAATATTTTCAAGATTTAAACCACAAAATGCACTATAATACAACCAAATCCCCTTTAAACCGTTTTAAAGTACCGAGTTAATGTAAGTATCAGACTTCTGACAAGAACGAGCTTCGTTGTGCTCTGTCTGTCACGAGACTGTGTCGGCCCTTCTGATTGGTCGGCCCAGCTGCTGGTCATCGATCTAAGATGGCGCCTACCCTGGTGGAGCATGTTGTCGCAGACGCGGGAGCGTTTTTAAAGAAAGCTTCCCTCCAGGTGAGATTTCATTCACGTTTGAACCATAAATACGCTTTTTGTAAAAGTGAGTGTTCGGCAGTGAGCTCGGTGCTGTCCGTTAATCTGTAGACAGACCGGGGCTGGCTGCGCACACAGGCAGCTGGACCTGCGGATCCACCCCGACCTGACACATTACTGGCTTTATTAACAGTTACAGATCACTATCATTTCTTCTTCTGACCTTTTAAACCCCAGTTTGTGGTAAAGTATTGAAGTGATCCCTCCACTTTGACACAAACTGAACTCGTACATTGGATGAAGGTGACAGAATACAGATATTACATGAAGCATTGTTGCATTTTAATATACCAAATAAGGGAACATTTCACGTTATATATGTTAAATGCACAGATAAAGAGACGTGCAGTATGTTATCCTACACACTTACTGCTAACAGCTGTGTGGAGGCTCATCCCTGATGCTGAAAGTAGTTCTTTGACAGACACTTTGTCGTGTTGCAGGATATTGGCAGGAACATCTACACACTGAAAGATGTGGTGGACGAGATCCGAGACAAACCCACCAGGAGGAGTCTGGCCTTCCTGCCGTACCAGCTGAACTTCAAAGAACCACATCCTGAACACATCAGACTGGGTAAACTGAACCTGAACACAGCATGTTAGCCTGGATCAGTTAAACCACATCTGAGGAGCGGGGTCCTGGTTTCATGTCGGATGAGTCGGGACCCTGTCTGAAACAGTCTGAGCTTTTTTTCTGTTTCTTGCCTCAGTGACAGAGTTCTCCAAGAAGACCGGAGACTACCCGAGTCTGTCAGCCACTGACATCAAAGTCCTGGCTCTGACCTACCAGCTGGAGCTGGAGCACGTCGGCTCCCAGCACCTGAAGAAAGAGCCCGAAGTCAAGGTCTGATCACAAACACACAGACTTTTACTGCTGTCAGAAACATGTAAATCAGATGTTTCTTCTGTTTTGATGGAGCTAGGCTAGCAGTTTCCCCCTGTATCCAGTCTTTGTGCTAAGCTAGGCTAAACACGGCCTCTTGACTTACCTGATAGCATTTTACTTTGTATCTCAGGGGACTAACGTTTGAATATTTTGTGTTTCAGGTTAATGTTCACAGCACACAGCGCCACCCAGAGACTCCGGTTAACGTTGCAGGATTTCACTTTCCCTCCAAGGTAAAAGACATAAGATGGTTTATCCAGGCCTGCAAAGATGAGCATCTCTTCTCTGAACATCTCACTGAAGAGCAAAGTCAAGTCTTGTGTGCATGAGTCTTTCCCTTGATGTTCCTTCAGAGGCCCGCGGGCAGTTTGAACGTCGGACAGACTGAAACGGAGACGGACACACGGACGTCTGCTGGCAGCGACGAGTTTAACAGCTTCCACTTCTGGAGACAGCCTCTGCCACCCATCGACAGCTGCCTGCTGGATCTGCTGGTGAGACCCTCGCCGTCTTCCCTCAGACTGAACAGCAGGTTTACAGGCAGAGAGAAGCTCCGCGTCTGGCTTCCATCGCTGCAGAGGCAGCTTCTGTTCCTGTGCACACACACAAACACATTCAGAAATGTGCATAAATCAGCGTAATGCACCTTTTTCACAGCAGACATTTTGACACGTCCAAGCAGGAAAAGTACAGGTGTGAATGATAACATGCATGATGGCTGTGTTCCATTTAGCCAGTTTCAGGGTTTGGTGTTGTAGACGTTGGGACGCTAGACAGCTTAATGGAACAGAACGATCGTTAGTAGCTTTCCTCCTTTTATAAGTCAACATGTCTGCGACCTCACACTCTCAGCGTCGCTGTCAGCTGTTGGTTGAACATAATTTGGTGTCGTTACCTTCACGTTTCACTGTCTTTTGGAACTTTATAGACCAAACGATTATCAACAAAATAAAAATCTGATTAATCAATAATAAATAACCATCTTCTGTGGCGCTGTACACACCACAGACCCTGTCAAAACATCTGGACTAGCCTGCAGGAACCAGGTTTCTACAGTTACCTTTTTTCTCTTGTGGATGTAAACGTATCGTTGCTCTTCAGGATCCAGTGGAGGTTTTGAATTCGAAGAACGAACAGAAACGGACGGACACAGAGACGTCTGCTGGCAGCAACGAGTTCAACAGCTTCCACTTCTGGAGACAGCCGCTGCCGCCCGTCGACGGCGACCTGCTGGATCTACTGGTGAGTTTAAGAAAGATTCAGTTTCCACGAGTGAACGTTGATGAGGACACGAACACGACTCGGCAGCTGCTTCGTAGCATCTTTATATGCTGGTTCTTTGGTGCCATCCTGGGCCCTGATTGGCCGACAGCAGCAGCACCTGACGTGTTGGTGTTTGTTTGTTTGCAGAAAGTGGACGGCGTCTCTACATCAGAGAGCAGGCTGGACACGTCACTGCAGACAGAGGACCAATCAGACGAGGAGGACAAAGAGAACGAGCCTGAAGACGAAGAGGAGGACGGAGGGGGTTGGATCACTCCCAGTAACATCAGACAGGTGAAGATGGACTCGGCTGATTGGACGGCTCCTGCTGATGTCACAGTCGGGTGTCTGACCACCGACTTCGCCATGCAGGTAACAGACGCCTCGCACCTGTCAGTGATGTCACCTGGAAGCAGCTGACTGAAGTTTTCCCAAAAACATCTGTTTGAGTGTTAATGAACCTTTTTTAAGATACAGTGTATTTATATACAGTATTTTGTCAATGATTCCCTCCATTGATCGATTCGTCTGTCGGAAAATAGTGAAATGTTTGGCGTCTTCAAATGTCTCGTTTTGTCCGACCAACCAAAGATCATTCAGTTTTCTATCATTTAAGACAAAGAAGCTGGAACCAGCTAATGCAGAATAATTTCCTGTCGATCAACTAATGGATTGATCAGCTAATCATTTCAGCTGTTTCCTCTCGTCTTTCCAGAACGTTCTGATTCAGATCGGACTTCACGTTCTCTCTGTGAACGGGATGGTGATCAAACAGGCGAGGAGCTACATCCTGAGATGTCACGCCTGCTTTAAGTGAGTTCAGTCACAGACCAAAGCCCTGCGAGCTGCAGCCTGGTTTACTTTACTGACCACCAACATTAGCACCGTGCTAAGCTAACAGCTGCTGCGTCAGTCTGGAGGGTTGGACGCACTGATCACCTGTCACATATTGATTAGCACTTAGAGCTGAATGTGTTTTGGTTTCAGGACGACGAGCAACATGAGCAAAGTGTTCTGTTCTCACTGTGGGAACAGGACTCTGAAGAAGCTGGCGGTGACGGTCAGCGAGGACGGCAGCGTGCAGATGCATTTCTCCAAAAACCCCAAAGTGCTGAACCCGAGAGGGCTGAGGGTGAGACAGACACACACACACACGAATTCAGGGCCTCGGTGTCATTACAGCCAGGACAGGTGGAGACCCATAGACCTGGTCCTGCTGAAATTAGTTTTCTAAAAGAAGAGACTATATCTGAAAGGGACCCCGGGGTTTGGACCTGAACCAAACACCGTGTGCTGTGTTTCGGCCTTGTTAACCCTCTGTGTGGTGTGTTTCAGCACTCGCTGCCTCTGCCTCAGGGAGGGAAACACGGCAACAACCCCCAGCTGGTGGAGGACCAGCGTTTCCCGCAGCAGAGACTCTCCCGTAAAGCTCGCCAGAAGACCGACGTCTTCAACCCGGACTACGTGGTCGGAGCGTCGCCTTTCTGCGAAAACGACATCTACAGCCGAGCGGCCAACCTGCAGATCAGAGACGGCCAGTGTGGAGGCGGCAGGAGACGAGCCAACCCCAACGCCAGCCACAAGAAGTTTGTCAAGAAGAAGTGAAGAGCTGGCGGACGTTTGGACACATGAACTTATTGGACATTAAATTAAAGGACCATACAGGTGGTTTTTGCATGTTTCCTTCATTCTGTAGGCAGGAACAGTGATATGACCCTTTGAATACAAACACCAGCATTTTCCCTCTAAAGATTTCTAACAAGCTTTCCTGTTAAATCTCCTCTGAATGTGTTGACACTGACTGATCAATATAATGTATCTATATCCTCCCAAATAAATGTTAAAATCCACTTCAGCTGTTGCAGAATCACTCAAAAACTATCTGTTGAGATTGAAATGTATAAACACACTTATGATCAGATAATCCTTTAATCCAGATCCTGTAAAGGAAATCCAACATGTAAATCAGACAGATGGAGTTTTAGCTAGTTTGCTTCCAGTCTTTATGCTAAGCTAAACACATAGAGAATATTAATGAGACACAAGTGATGAAATACAGTTTGAAGGTGTTTGTATTAAGAGACCGGACTTTACAGCTCAAAGAAGTTTTCTCTTTTGTCGGGCTGATCGTGAGGTAGAAACACGGAGCTGCAACTAAATATTATTTTCATTATCGATTAATCATTTGGTTCATAAAATGTCAGAAAGCAAATGCCCATCAGTTTCCCCAAGTCCAAAGTGAAAAGAGAAGCGGCCACATCTGAGATCCTGGAACCATCAACTCTTTGGCATTTCTGCCTGAAAAGTGATTTAAACAATCGATTATCCAATAATACACTTTATTTAAACCTTAAAGAAGAGTCGCGGACGTTAGAGATTTTAATTTATCATAAAATAAGAAGCAGCCGTCACCAGTTCATTCTTCCAGCACTAATGTGTCCATCACTCCAAAGAAAAGTCTTCGTCCTGCATCGTCTCTTCATCTTGTTCCTCAGACTTCAGCTCCGTTGGTTCAGGACTCTGCTCAGACTCAGAGTCTATGAGACCGGACCGGGTCGACGCCGGGTCGGGGCGTCCCGCCTCCACGGTGACGTCAGGATCTGTTACCGGTTCTTCGAGATAGGTTTCAAACGTCAGGCTGCCCAGTTCGGTGCTGATGTCGACCTCCGGTTCTGGTTCTAATGTGTCCCTCTGTGGCAGCACAAAGTCCAGAGGCTGGAGGACTGCAGGGAGGTCGATGCAGCCCAAACTGCCGTACCTGTGCAGCTGAGTTGGAGGAACACCTGCAGAACAACAAAGACGGGGTTCAAACATCCCTTCATGTTTTCAACTTACTACCTCTGTGGACTGAGAAGAACCAGACCTGCCAGCGCCCCCCTGATGTTCCACAATATGAAAGTGTTGACATGAACCACATACTGATGATGGTTTAGCTGTTCCTACCAGTCGTGGGGCTAAAAGTGATCTATTATCATTTTTATCTTTTTTAATCCTGCGGCGCTGGAGAGATGAAGGCGTCACTAAACTCATTAGGACCAACCCTCTGCTGGATTAGAGGCCGGATTCACATAACCGCTTCAGTCAGAAACTCCTAAAATAATGTTTGTAACTTCAGACTACTCAGGTTCTGGTCTGAGAGACGTTGGAGGTCCAGAGGAGTCCTGAGTCTCTGAGCTGCTGCAGCTCATGTGACTCATCACGTCACAGTTTTGTAACAATAGAATAATAAACTTTAATACATTAAACAGCATTCATAACACTTGAGACGACAGATTATTCATCAAACCAAAGCCATCGCTGGATTATTATTATTATTATTATTCAATCCATCTTATTTCATTAGTTTCTCCTGGTTACTGATATTTTATTTCACCTTACTGACGGTCACCAGCTGGAGGGTTGATCATGTTGAATTCTGTTTGGGGTCTTTGTTTTTTTTGCCCAGTCGGACTTCTTTTTTAAAGCTGTGCGTCTTCCCCAGGTGGATCACTCTAAAGGGTTGTGTTCTGAGTGAAACTGTGACCCTAATGATTAAAACACAAAGAGAAACCAGGATCCTCACCCAAAATGAGGGCGAGCTGAGCCGGAGGGAACAGGACCTGCAGGCAGCGGTTGAGGAACGGCAGCAGATCGTCAGCGTACGAACAGCAGAACTGAACAAACAGCTCCTTCTCTCTGCTGCTGAACGCCGACTCCTCCGCCCGGTGAAACACCAGAATCTGACGGGTCACCTGACAGAAAACAAGAGCAACAACACTCAACACAGGTCCAGACGTGTCTGGTCACCTGACAGGAAGGGGTTCACTTCACGGGAACGGCTGCTCACCATCTTGAGGGCGTCCTCGAGACATTTGGTGACGTCCTGAGCCAGTCCGATGGGGCAGCAGAGCCGGAGGTCGTTGAAGGCGGTCAGGATGTTGTTGAGGAACCAGGCCAGCGGCTGGAAGTCCAGCAGGGACATGGGGGGCTGCAGGGTGCCAGGCTGGGTGCTAGGGGCCACAGGGGGAATGGTCCCTCCCAGCACCGAGGGCAGGGCGATGAGCGTGTACAGGTTCATGTCCTCCTGGAACTTGTCCACCGCCTCCTGCACGGCTCTGCGGAACGTCTCCGCCGCCACCCGCTGGAACATGGGCGCCAGCTGCCCACGGAAGTCCGCCCCCACCCTGCTGAAGGACAGGCCGAAGTACATGCACTGACCCAGCAGGGAGTCTAGGCGGCCCCCCACGCCCCGCTGCAGGTCCCTCTCTAAAGTCTCCAGGAACTCACCCACCTTCTGCACCACCCAGCCGTGGAAGATGGCGCCCTCGTTCACCGTCACCTGCCCGCCGGTGGGGGGCAGCAGCGGGTCCTCGTCAGAGAAGATGGCTCTGTACTGGGTGATGATGTCGAACAGGTGGACTCTGCAGGCCTCGATGGTTTTGGTGATGTGGAAGTAGGGGTCGTCTTCAGAGATGGCGGCGAGGATGGAGTGCAGCCAGGTGCCACGGGCCTGCAGGAACTTCACCCGCAGCTCCGCCTCCGTGAACACGTCCATCCTCCGCAGGTAGCCAATCACACGCAGGCAGATGGGAAGCTGCGAGTTGCTGCGCAGCTGCTGCAGCAGCTGGTTGAGCATCAGCTGAGTCGACTGACGCACCTCACGCACGATACCCTGAAGATACGAGAGGTTGATTAATCAAATTTATCTGCAGCTATTTTGATAATTGATAAATAATTTCATTATAATTAATTTTTCAAGCAAAAATAGTAAATAAAAAACGAATAAAACAAGACGTCAAACAGCAACGAGCTTCAACTCTTCAGGTAAAAAAAGAAACGTTTAACGTTTCTTTTGCCATCAATTTATCTGTGAATTCTTTCTATTAATTAATAAAATGTCCGTGGAAAAACACGTCTTACTCCAAAACCCAGATATTCTGTTTCCATGGAGACCCCTCTTTTCATTTTCTAAAACTAGATCTGTCACCTTTTCATCCCACTTATCTTAAGGTCAGTATCGTCAGGTTGGCCTGGACTCACCTGGATGACCGGGAGCGAAGAGTGCTTCCTCTCCAGCCTCTTGGCGTACGCCACCAGCTCCAGGGCCTCCTCGTAGTAGCCATTGCGGACGCAGGTGTCCATGAGCTGAGGGATCTCCAGGATCTCCAGGATCTCAGTGTGACGGTTCAACGTGAGGCTGTTCATCCGGCGACTGGCTCCGATGTCCTCGGCCTCCTTCACGAACCCCCTGAACACAAACACACACCGGTGTTACGACTTATTCTGTGACCAGATGTGGAATCTCGGGCTTGACAAGATGTCTCGTGTCCATGGATGGTTTAAGGGCCCGTGGGGTCAGGGGCCCCGTGGTCCAGAGCTCAGTTAACAGTCAGGATGTCCTTATCTCATGCTAGACAGTTACATTAAGCTCTACTAACTAATGGCCCCTCTACAAGCTGGGGCCCTCAAGATGAGGCAACGATGCAGGTGTTGCTTTAAGGCCCCTGTCATTAATTCCAGTTAAATGTGCTTTAGAGGAGCAAACAGTATTAAACTAATTACCAGGAAATGAACCTGCAGCCTTTGGGCCCCCTGAGGGTCTGGCCCCCCTGAATGTTCATTAAACCTTTATCACTAAGCAGCACTGACCTGCATCTTTCCCCAAAGCTGGGCAGTTTGTCCAGCAGCCGGGACACGCTGCTCTCCACCCGGCCGAAGTCCCGGTAGATGTGCTCGGTGCAGTCGGCGGTGCGGATGAAGGTCTGGTAGTTGGAGAAAGCCAGCTCCCGGGTCTGCTGCAGGATCTGAGCCCGCTCCTCCGCCAGCCGCTCCGGCTCCCGGCCCAGCTTGTCCACCCCGAAGGAGCTCAGCTCGGACAGGTAAACCGCGAAGTCCGGGTTGTCCCTCCAGCTGTCCGGGAAGCTGTCCTTAAAGATCGACGCCAAAATACTCTCATCCTCCACGTCCACCGCCGCCATGTTGGACGAGTCAAAATAAAAGTAGCGCCGCTGCTGGAGGTCCGTCAGCGGGACAGACTCATTAACCCGGGTTATAATATCACGGTTTAAACATGAACTGCCTTACAAAAGTTAATTATGTTCTCTAAAAGCGGTGTTGACAACCACTTCCTGCTTTCTCCAGATGTCTTCTTCTTCTTCTTCCGGTGCATCCAGCCGCAGCGCTATCGCCACCTGCTGTTTAACTTTATAACGTTTCTCGTAACGAGTCGTGTGTGTCCTAAAAAGTCATTAGAAAAATATGAAAACGGCATGTTTTTAGCTGTATTAAGTAGTTCAAACGTGTTATTCACTAACCTGTCAGATAGAATTTCTGTTTGAGATGCGTTCAGTTTTCTTGTCTAATCTCAGGTTTATGTCTGTCAATTCAATTCAATTCAGTTTTATTTATATAGCGCCATATCATAGCAAAGTTATCTCAGGG
>LKNJ01007130.1:0-13667 GCA_002120245.1 Maccullochella peelii
AGTAGTGACTGGATGTAACTCCAGTTCTATGAGTACGTGCATAGCACACAGCATTTGAGCTGAACAGACCAGCGTATGAATTCACATATCACAGCATTGTTATGCATTTTACTCTGCCAGTTGGCGGCCCAATAAAAACAGGCCTGTGACCCATTTTGGGTCGCAACCCTAAGTTTGGGAAAGACGTGTCTAAAGTGTGGGAGTATTTTAGACAGAGACGCAACTAATTGGAAATGGATTATCACAGCAGTAGTACACCTGCTATGCACGAACACTTGAAGAGAACGCATCCCGGAGCACTTTGTTAGGACGGCAGCAAGACAGCACCGCCCTGCTTACTTTCTGTCCCCACCCAAGCAAGATCACTGTATTCGGATTATCAACACACGGAACATGTTTCTGTTAGTAGGCCTAGTAGTCACTTAAAATTTATTTTCTAAATGTTTCTTCATCGCCCCCATGTTAAAAGTAATTTCTGCACCGCTGCTGTTATGGTAACATAATGTGTCATCCAACGTTGTTATTGGGCCGTTTTAACGGAATGTATGAGTGAAAAAATGTCTCAACAGACTGTTGTTACACTCTGTGACTCACTGTAAAACAGGCTATTTATTACTAGCTATTTTTTGTTGTGGAATAATGCCCTGCAGTGCATACTTTGTTTCTTGTTACATTTGATTGCTTTTAAGAGAGGATGGTTGAATAAAATATTGAAATATTAATGAGACAAGCTTTTGATATTTATTTGGGGTAAATTAATTGTTATATTAATCAAGTAATATAAAAATGTATAAAAATCTGTCGATAAATTAGTTTGACTAATCAAAAAAATAATCGTTAGATTAATCAATAAAAGTCTGAAAATGCCTATTAACAAAGAGCGAAGAAAGGGCTCACAGTTCGTCTGAAGCCACATTCTGTGTAATAGGCTTGAGATTTTCTCCTTTGTTGCCTTCAGTTAAACTACTACTATGAACAGAAACAGTCATTCATGACATGAGACCTTGACCATTCATTGATCAAAAATGAGCCGCAATAAAGACAGATACTTCTGTCTCAAGGTTCCTACTGTATAGAATGAGCAGATCAAGACTTTACAGACAGAGGTTGATGAAGAAACAAAGAAGGACTCACTTGAATGACTCTGTGACAGCAGGTACGTACCGGTGGATTTCCATTTTGGAAGCCAGCACACATCTGTGACTGAGGATGAAGCTGGGGGCTTTGGACTGTGGACCAGAAGACTGGATCTGCATGGCTCCACAGAGCCTGCTAGCTGCTACCTCCCCCCTTCCTGCTGAACTAACCCAGCCAGCCCCACTCCTCTATCGACCTTCCCCTTCCTCAGCTCTCCTGTCTCTGGGTCTCCTCTCCCCTAGCTTCCTCTCTTTCACTCGGCAGCCAAGGTTTATCTCGCAGGTTTCTCGTTCTCTACCAAACAGCTTTCTTCATCATCCAAAGCAGAGTGCCAGTCAGCCGATCCCACCCCCAGCCTCCCACCTCCTCTCCTCTCCTCAAAGCCCCTGTATCAGGGTGATTCCTTCCTTATTCATACGTGCGATGTTGGCGAGTTAGCCAGCGAGCGAGCAAACGATCCATCCAGACAGTCAGCCAGCTGTGTTTTTCCCATGGCAGCAGTACCAGCCAGCAAACACACACACGGTTCAATCCTGGCTTTACGCCGCCGTGGCGACAGCAGGGGTATCCAGGCAACAGGCTCCTGCACAGCCCGCTCTTGCGCTCTCTGGGCTCCGTGGCGGAGGCTGTTGGGGAGCTGTTAGAGGGGAAATCACCGCAGTGGAATCACGCAGCCCAGCACTCAGCTCAGTGTGGTTCAAGTAGGGGGGGGGGTTCCTCCTCTTCTGTTGCTCTCTGTCACTTTTCTTTGTCTCTCTCCCTGGCTCCCTCTGCTACATCTATCTCATACATTTTGTCTTTCACTTTATCTCTCCCTCTTTCATCTGCCCGTGGCTCCCTCGCCTCTCCCTCCTAGCTCCTCGCTCTGCTTTTATCTGTGGGACTCTCCACGCGCTTGCACTCGCTCTATTTCTTAACTCGCCATACACCCACCCAACTCATCTCTCTCACTCTCTCCAAAATAAATATGCTAAAGAGAGTTCGGAAGAACGAGCAACCAGAATTAGTGATGTGTGGCGCCACTGGAACGAGGATTAGTCGAGCGTTTCCCCACATCTGACAGGAGGGATTCTCCTTTTCACAGCACACGACACTCGCGGCAACACTGCAAGGCTTTACACTCATGGTCTAAATGTGCTGCATCTGTTTGCAGCATATTGGAGGCCTGTTTCTGAGTGACTACACTGTAGTTCATTTACGTTCTTGCCATTTCAGCTGTAAGCGATTGGCATTGCGCTGAATAAAAGACATACAGTATGTAGAGTGAAGTCATGCATCAGAGCACTGAAAACACAGCAAGGAGTCAATAATGAACTCAAATGAGGCTACCTTACAATCAGTATGTTTACTACTGTTCCATGTGAAATCATAATCAAAAGCACTGTTATAATATCCGATATCTTTAGTTACCTATATTTAGAGGGTGTTTTCAGCCAAACATTTGGGCTTTCCCACTGAGCTGATACTTACTGCACTGCAACCTTTACTGGGTTTTGTTGGTTGCTATGCCAACTGTTATGGTAGCTTGAGAGCTAGATGGCACATCTTTTTCTCTGTTGTGTTTTGTCATGTGTATGTCAAGAACTGGTTAACGTTAACGTTTTAAGCTTCCTGCATAATTCAACAACAGCAGTGATGACAGCATCTAGTGTCAGTTTCAACTCCTCGCTGTTGGTGTGACGGGAAAACTGGAATGCTAGGGTTGGATTCCGTACTGGACCCAGGTTGTTCCAGGTCGATAAAATACCACGCTCCAAAGCCCTAAAAAACTCAAATCGGACATTTTATCTCTCTCTTTTATTAGCAATGTGCAAAACATAAAAGTCAGTTTGAATGGCAAACACTGCCAGCAGCAGATCATATCAGCTGTAAATAATTAAAGTTAATGCTGTAGGTAACTTTCCCAACAGTCAAAATGAAACTTGGCTGTTGTCCAGAGAGTGTGGTCTCTGCATGCCACTGTCTGTAGTCAGCTAAAGATCTGTGAGGTAAAAGAAGCAACACTCTGTAACATCATGGTCGCGAGTGGGCAATGTGTTTTTGTAGTTTAACAAGGCCAACAGAGAGGGGGTATTCTCCAGTTTAACGATATATGTCAGTGTCTAAATATTCCACTTAAACTTTCCTTCCTATCATATCAAATATTTAAGCTTATCAACTTACAGTAATAGTTCTGACCTCCAGTATTTTTAGTGAGTAGCTTGTGAAAAACAAGGTGTGCAAAAGAAAGTTGGCTTCATCCGTTTGTGTCAGATATATATTTAATTTTGAGTTTTTGTTCTTTTAACAAATAGTATCTTCAAAGTTGCAGTTTGAACCCAAATGGAGTCGATAAGATGATTCAATACTGGTTTCATATTTGATAAAGTGCTATTGAACCCTAACTGTGCCTTGTGAGACATAAAAGGCAATCTTACAGGAAGAGTTTTCTACTCAAAATGGCCGCCTTGAGAATTTGGTGAATCTGAAACACATTGTAAACTTTATTAAAACCGTAAATTGGACCAGATTAAATGTTATATGCACAAAGCTCTGAACATTATACAAAATAATATGGTATAAATGAACCATGTCATGAGCTTCATTATATTTTTCCACTTCTTTTTAGATGGTTCAGTACAGTTTGGTGTGCTGCACATGATTGTTAATGTTCTGAACAATGGTGCTCATTTCGCAGTTTGGATCTGCACAGAGCTTCCTCTGCAGCTGTCACTGACAAAGGATCAACTTGCAAAAAAAACACATGTTTTTTCCAGGGTTTGAATTAAACTTGCGATTCACCCTGAAGGCTACAAACTAATTCAACGGTTGATGTAATTACTAAAATTGTTGAAAAAAAGGGCCTTTTTTTTCTTTTTCTTTTCCCAGTGGACAGCTGGCTCGACAGGCATAGAATCAGCAACAATACGGCAGTGCATTTCTATCAGCGTGTGGAAGGGCTGCCATGTGCTGTGCTTTCAGGGTAGGGCACAGAATACAGTAAACACACACACAGGCCGAGACAGGACTGCGAGGGAAGGCTGTACCAAACTCTCGAGGTCGGAACAACAAGGGCTCGAGGAGAGATGTGTGCCTTTGTTCAGCACATTAAAGCGCTCTTAGCCAACATTGTGCTTAACTGAGCCTTCAACACCACACATTATTGACTGACACATGTACACCTACACACACTGTTGTTGTTGCTTAAATTATCATCAGCCATAGTGGAAATAATGGATCCACCAAAAGTATAAAAACAATGGAAGATCAATTTGTTTGAATACATATTCTGCTAATGTATCCATATGCTACCATCAGATTCAGAAATATATGATGATTATATACAATCACTGGTGTGGTCCTAAACTGGAGCTGACAGAACTATTAAAATGGCTTTTTAAGAGCAGGGAGAGGCAGCATGGGCCCGGGAAACGGGCCGCGACAGATGAAAGGTCTACGACGAGAGCTGTTTGTCACACTTCGGCTAAGCACACAGTCAAACGCTGTCTAAACACCACGCACACATCAAGAACTATTACAATCAATTAGAGGGAGAGAACAACAGAGAGGGATGGGGAGGAAGAGGGAAAATGAGATAGCAGTGTGAGGCACCTGTAATAAGCTCCTGCCTCTTTTAGCAGCACAGATGATGCGAGGGAGGAGAGGAGGAAGAGGGGGGAGGTAGGAGGAAGGAGGGGAGAAGAGGGGTAGAGGATGGAAGAGAACAGACAGAAGGAGGAAGGGAGAGAGCACTCAGATATTTCCATCATGATGGCCATTATAAATGCAAAAGTGCTTGATTTGTGCCAAAGCTTACCACGTGGAACACACTCCATTTATTCACAGACAGTAAGTTTTAAAGTTGGCTTTGTAAGGTCCCACACACTGGTCAGTATAGCCTGTGGTGATTCTGCACAAACTCAGTTTTGTAATTTGGAAAGTGATAACACCCTCATATTTATAAAAGAGGTAGGAAATTACTTTATTTATAAGTTAGTTCCACTTAAAATTGTATTTACAAATGACAAAATATATTATTTAAGGATGTACTGTACCTTGTTTAAAGGGTAATTCCAGTATTTTTAAACCTGGGCCCTAAGTTGTTGTTTTTTTTTTGTTTTTTTCATATTTTGGGGTGTAAATGACAAATAGTTACCAAAAGTTTTGGAATTGGTCCAGTAGATCTCCTTAGCCAGCAGCCGTGAAACAGACTGCAATGGCTGCAACATAATCCTTTGGGGCAATTGCGCCAAAGTCTGACCATTAAAATTGCTTGTTTTTGCCACTGAAAGACTCAGACAGTTATTCGAAGTGTCTGACAACATTGGGAAAGGATCCCTACAGAGACAGACCAATTTGTTTAGTAAAGGGGAGACGGAGGGAATATTTGCAGGACGGAAGTTTAATGTGACCTTAAAATAGGCTGATAATCAGTCATTCAATATATTAGTCAGGCGTGAGTACTACAGATACAGATATCCCACCTAAACAAGGTGATGGGAAGAGGTAAAGAAGGGATGAGAGGAGGATGTATGAAGAGAAAAGCTCTGTAAATAGTCCTGTTAATAGAAACAAAGGCAGCAGGAGAAGAAAGAGGTGGAGGTGAGCAGGAAGACGCCTTCTGTCCCCTGAGGCCTGATGATATTTCAGCTTGTGTCACTGCAGGAGACTGCAGGAGGCTGCAGGGCACAGGTGGCTCAAATGCCCCACACACACACACACCTCATAAACCTCAAGCTATTTCCCACACGACACGTATAAAAGACCCCAGATCCATGCACATAGTGTATTCCCACTGAGAATCTTAACAAAGACATATACTAGAGAGTCAGCTGGCTGCTTTAACACCTTAACATATTGTCTGGTTCTGATGCCCATTCCGGCGCCAGTAGTTCCCACTGGGTCCCCCCTGCCCCGGGACTGAAAACCTCCTCCTACCGGTGGTTCAAGGCACGTGTGCTAGCGGCGTAAACACCAACACTCCCCTGGTGCTCCAGGCTCCTAGTCCGGGCAGAGTCAGCTAATAGCACCACTAGCTGCACGGCTACCCAAGTATGCAGTAGCAGTTACTTTAGCAACAAGTAAAACTATCTGTTCATCAGGAAACTCCCTAAATCACAGAGAGTTGAAGCAGAGCAGCCGGACATCAGAGGGAAAACATGAAAATATTTTCTCCATAAAATATGACCCAGTTCCACCCAAATCACTGAATAAAGTTATAAAGTTGAGTTTTCGTACAGTAAAAACTGTTTGCTCTTCCTTGAGGTAAAAAGGTTAGTTCTCAAGAAACTTCAGAGACCTTCAGAGCATTTTGAAACGAAACCTGCAATCCAAGCACTGTCTACAAGACAAGTCAGAGGAATGACCAAGAGCTCAAACTGCAGAAGAAAAGGGTAATGCATGTCCCTGTCATGTATTGGTTTTTTTTAAATTAGTTTATTTGTAAGCCACAAGTACAGAGAAACACTGGCATTTGCAGAAGCAGTGTCCCATGTCCTGTACACGTGTATATAGCTGAAGCTAACGTCCAACACCAGTCCCTTGATGGGCATTGATTCAACCTGCTACTACTGTAAGTAAAACTGGGCTTCAATGTAGACTTACAAAGCAGTTATAGAGCATCTGCAGTGGGTGTTGATGTCTCCCAGAACCCAAAGAGAGCAAAGTTAAAAGGATCATTGCTGGTCAAGTTTAACGGTTGTTGGTCTGTCCTTTGGTAGGTCACCATCAGATCAGATCAGTTGTGGGAACCCAGTTTGGCAGCCATGAAATAAGACTAGCTGGTATGTTGTGCTCTGATGCTGAGATGTAGAACCAGAACTAGTCCAGTGAAGCCTCAAACATGCTGATACTGGACTACAGATCATACATATAGAATACACACTCATCACAATCTCTCACAGCCCCACACACACACACACACACAAACACAAGTCACACAGATCAAACCATAGAGACATTGAAATAGATCCATAAATATTAGTGTAACCTGTATTTAGTTAGACTTTGTCCGTCACTGCCCAGTTATATCAACAGTGTCTTTAAGCAGCCCTTTGACCGAGTCCCACTGAGGCGACCATCATTCACCGTCAGCCCTCCTCTTTAATTAAACTCTACAAACAGCATCCTCCTCTTAATGTGAGTGTGTGTGTGTGTGTGTGTGGGGTGGGGTGGGGTGGGGTGGGAGTACATGACATCATCAGGCGAGTCAGCAGTCCTTTTTGCCACAGCAGGCAAGAAAACACATCTGCAGCTGACTGAAGAGAGACGGAGGAGCAGGCCTTCTTTTGTCTTTTCTTTGTCTGGTATCACCCATCAGTTTCTAAACTTCTGCTGCTGTTTAGGAAGATGGTGATTCCGCTTTCAAAATAAAAGCATGCCATTTCTGAAGTTACAAACATTCCTGACTGTACTGTTTTTAAATTGACTTTTTAAATTGTACTATATTACTTTTATTATTTTTAATTATTTCTTTATTTTATTATATTTTTATTCTTATTGTGGTATTATTGTGGTACTATGGTAATATTGTAATTATCACATCACATTTTTATTGTACATTTTAAAGTTGTTTATATTGTTTATATATAATGACTGATTATAAGAACTCCTTTTTTGCTACAAACAATCCATTTAATGATGAAAAAAAATCAACATTCGTCTGTTAGGAGAATCTCTGTTTGCTGAGAGTAAAGAACAGTGGGACAATCAAAACTGAAAAAAAGAAGAAGGTGATACTGAGAGTAATGTTGTGTATAATTGATATAATTGATCTAAAAAGCCCAGCTGAGATCTGGTATTTTATCACTTAATATTGAAACTGGACACTTTGTCAGTCTGGAAGAAAATAAGCAGATTTGTTCGTGCGATCTCAATGAAGTTCCATTTTGTTTTCTATTGTCCTTTATACCGGAACTGGGCAATACTTTGTTTAGCAAGATAAAAAAAGAAATTGATTGAATTGATTTTGTAAATATGGACGATGCTAGACCAGTTTGGACGTTCACATATGAACATTTTAAATTCATCAGTTTCTTGTAGGAGAAAAAAAGCCTTTTATATAACAAGGATAAACTTCAGGCCTTTGGCAGTTCTTACAATTGATTTGATTTGTTTCACATGGATATGTTATTTGAAAGTGAATGGAGGTGCATATAATGCTGTAAATGATGCTTTTTTGTGGTCTTTAGGTTTTGTTCATGTGTTGCTATATTTTTTTGATGTTTGATGAATAGTGGTGTCTTGTAATCCCATGTGGGATGGACAACATGTTTGGACACACATACATACATATCTATTCCTCAGATATAGTATTGTTACGACCCCTTGCCTTTCTGCCTGCAGTAGACTGGTCTCTTTCTGCAGGAGCTAGCAGTCGGAGAGGGTCGTTGGGGTGACTGGGTGGCACCTGTGTGGGCCTCCACCAAGGCTATAATACCAGCCTGGTGTCATTGTGTGTCTCTTTCTCCTAGGATCCATGCTGTCCAGGTTTTGGTTTGGTTTACCATTTTGCTGCCTGCAACACTTGCACAAACATACATTCCTCACTCATCCATACATTCCACTCACTACTGATGCTCTTACTTCCCACACCTCATGCCTTCTTTATAAATAGTTCTGTTTGTTTATTTCTAATAAAATCATTAATTGGCACTTTGAGCTGACTTGCCTCTCCTTTTCCACATGCTTTGAGCCGGTTTGTGACAGTATGACCCTGACAATTTCAAATGTGGTTTCCACAAAAGACTTTTATTCAGGCCAGTACAGTATACTTTAAATATGCGACTATCTTCTGACCCATTTTATGGGACTGATTTGATCATTTTATTATATGACCACTATTTGATTATATGAACTCATTATCTTTTAACATTGTTATACTTTTGATTTGGTTAAGGTATTGTGGTGATCAAATGAATTATTCCAAACAGTTGCTGTTGCAATAGTTTGTGTCACTGTTTTGTAATGCAAGAATGAATAAAATCATCTTGACTCAACGACTCCATTGCATCACCTTAAAAGTGATGGGAGAGAGAGACGTTGAGAAAGACGGACTTATTTAGGCAAAGTGAGCAAAGACAGAGATGAATTGTTGCGGTGTCAGGCTGTTTCCCAGGGCGACTGGAGAGCACGCAGGGACAACAGTGGAGAGAGACATGATGAGAGCACAGCAACACAGAGACGAAACAGAGAGACGGGCTGAGAGGCCGAGGCAAGATGAGACAAAGAAGAAAAAAATAAGACGTCTATAATCAGAGGAATAGTGCTTAATCAAAATTATTACCAATCAAATTACCCCTTGACATATAAACAAGATGGACATGATCAGGTGACAGCAGGGTCCATCCGTTGCTGTCAAAGTGTCCTTGAGCAGACAGTAGCTGTGTTTCCATTCAACTGTCAAGAGAATTTTAATAAAACTTTTGAAATGTCACAAAAAAGAAATGAGGAGGAACATGGAGAGAGGTCCTCAGGAATTAGCTTGAATTGTTCTTTCATGTCAGCTGGTGTCGGCCATGTTTTATGCTGCCCGGAGACGAAGACAAATTAATGTGGAACGGTTCAGCGGAAACAGCTGATCAGTCATGTGAGTTAAATGTTGTGTAAAAGAACTTATTCGGCAAAGGCGTTTCCATATCCCATTTTACTCTTTTTCGACAAAGGCAAAAACCTTTTTATTGAATTTTGCCATTTCCATACAGCTTTTCTGAAGCGATACTTCAAAGTGCGTAAAAAAATAAGTTTTTGTAAACACGACTAGTGAAGCCCTGTTTAATCCAGGGTAACTACAAAAACTGCCTGACCCCCCCCCCACGAACCCTGCGGCTGAAACCCAGACGTGTACGTGTCTCGGGGCACATGCATGGCTAATAAGTTCCCTATCAAGTGGCAGACAGGTGCACCAAAAACTGCTGGGGAGGCGTGTCCGTAAGACAGTGCTGGTGCTGTGATAACAATGGTGCATTTATTTCTCAACAAAGGGATCTTGACAATACATTATATGGCCACTGTTCTCACACAACACACAGGGTGTGAGAACACTCCCTTCCAATAGACAGAGAGCTTCCTATTACTGCCTAGATGGCAAAACTGACCAGAATACAGTACAAATAAGCAGCTTTTGTCCTCCCACAGGAACTTCTCAGGTACACTGAAACGCTCGCGGATCAGTTTACATGAGAGCGAACCAAGGAGAAAGACCTGGAACAGACAGTGTTCAGCAGACGCTGATGTGCTGCTTTGACAATTATTTTTTCTCATATTTTTTCCTCATCTGCAGCCTGACCCTGACAGCAAGGTGTGAAGCAAACCCTGACATTTGCAAAAGTACTGAAATGGCTACACAGATGGCGTTTCTTAGATAAAGAAGTATAATGCAACCTTGAATCTTGTTCTGGTCTGCCAGCTCTGGGGTCAAACACTTATGCAAAGCAGTGTTTTCTTTTATCTCTTGTGTGAGCAATTCACCAAGTATGACATAGTTCTCCTTGGCCATAAAACCAGAGGCAAAACAACAAGACTGCCAACGGTGACATCATGTCAGCTGGCAGGTGTGTTGGTGTTGCAGGTGATTCACTTAACAGCGAGAGATTTGAGAAAGGGAAGCATATTATTGGATTAGAAGACCTTCATTTTCCAGCTGAAAGTAAGGCAAAAGCTGATTTCAGTTGACGCTAAAAATGAGATGAATCAATCATTTAAGCTAATCAGTTTCCAATCAGGACCTGCAGTATCAACAGCAAGCAGCTCCTTTTCATGTGCTGTTCATCTCATTTTCAGTCCACAGGTTGAAAACATTAATTAGACAGCCACTTAACACTGTAGAGTTTCTGCCTCCTCAGCCAACAAAAAGTACAGCTCTCAACTGAGTCTTTGAGTTTTAGTTATTCTTAACTTTAGTTACAAATGTTGAAACCTGAATCCAAATTGGTTTAATAAAGGATTCAAATTCGAGTCGATTCGACTATCTGCTGTGGGTCTGTCCCTAGTGAGCACGATCATGGCCAGAAACAGCAGAAATATGAGAGGCCTTTCATGAAAAACCACAGGTGAATGTTGGAATTTCTAAGTCAATAATGTTATTAATTAATTACACCTGCGGTTTTCCCGCTATGACACATTGAACTGTCTGCCTTGAAAAGGGTCTACACAGTCAGACCCAACAATTCAAGATTACACAAACCAAAGAGGATTTACTGGAATCACTATTCAAGGCCACAGCACACACAGACAGCAGGATGCTACACTTCTCTCTGTGGGAGTCGGACAGGAGCATAACTGTGTGTTGCTGTCATCTGACAGACCTGCACCGCTATTGTTGTTCAGTCTGGACACTGATGTCATTGTTGCCGGGTGAACTCACCCCACTGGTGACAGGGCGGACAACAGGTGACATGCAGACAGATGCTAAGTCAACACAGCAGCTTTGTGAAGGAGGTAACGTCACACTGAGCAAAGTATGAATAAAAACATAAATCACCAGTTCATTACTCACACTTACTGCATTGAGATGTGCACATACACAAATCACATGGAAACAACAGATGGAGGGCTCATAGAAAACTGGTAAATATCAAAAAAGGCTGAAAACACACTAACTGCACAAACAACCCCAACATAGATAGCTAGACGGAGCTAGCTAAACAAGGACACACACAGTGTTTGCCTGCATGACATGCTGGGATGGCGATATTTACAGGTCACTGTTGCTCATTTATATATGAAGCAAGAGGCAAAAAATGGAGCAAATGGATACAAGCATACACATCAGCAGCTTCTTTACCACAGTGATCCCACTGCTTTGACAGCAGATGCTGAATTTGTAGGGAAATTACCATCCCACCACAAACATACACTTTTACAATAACCCAAGGGAGAAAGCCCGCAAACAGCTTTTTTAAGTGTTTCTGCTGCTGCACAAGTCCTGTGGAATGACAACAGCAGCTCCAGAGGCAGTGGAGGAGAAAAGTGCCCCGTCACCTCATGGAGAGACTAATCTTATTCTGTAACTGAGCAAGAAACTCCTTCTGAAACAGCCACTGCAGTTCTATAAATATATAAGCTTCTCATCTGGTGAGAGAGGCTCCAAATAATGAATGAATGAATAGGTGGATGGCGCTAAAAGCTAAAGCTAGTTTCTCATCTGAGTGGGAAGAGAGGCCAAAGAGGTGAACAATAGTACGAATAGACAGGTAGAAGAGCAGGCAGACATAGAGAGAGAGACAGGGCTACTCCTCAATCACAAACTGGTTTCTAATATCCCTCTCAGCCTGTACTGTAAATGTTAAACCTGCTTTAGAGGTGATAATACTAAAGGTAAGGAAGGAGAAAAGAGAAAATGACACAGTCATTAAATCTCCTTTCATTTGATAGTGTGACCTACTGCAATTTTTGGGCCCCTAAATCCTACAGCAGCTCCACTGCTTCTCAACCACCCGCTAAAACTTACGAGTCACGAGTCATCTTGTCGTCGGGAATGGGTGAATCCACCACTTCCACCTAAAAGAAAATCTGTTGCTGGAAGCGTTTGGTTGAATTCTTGAAGTCTTCACTTTCTCCACACACTGCCTGACTCAGCAGCTGCTTGGCTGGCTCGGCGACTGACTGGCTTAATTCAGGAGGGGGAAAGTGAACCGGCCTTTAGACGGACAGTGACAGTGGCGAGGCACCCACCCACCCGCAAGGCCTGCTGGAAGCACCCCCTCCCCATTTCCCCCATACACCCACCCACACTCACTCACCTCACTGGAGCCAGGGCTAAAAGTGGAGCAGCTGGGTGGGGGGTGCAATGGATCTACGGTTGGGGGTCGTCAGGGAGGGCAGCCACCCCCCCAAGAATGTCTCTCTGCTCTGTCCAAAAATAGATTTTCTGACTTGCACATGTCATCAGCCTGGATTATGTGTGGGGGGGTTTAGAGCCCTATACCAATACAAGGTTTAGTCATTCTGATACAGATGTTACCATCTGTTACCAAAGAAGGAAACATAATGTCCTAAACAAACGATGCCACAATGAAAATCAGTGACAATCATTCCAAGGTTCAGTAAAACCTAGCTCATGGTGTAGCAGTTATGATCTTTGATGGTTTAAAGCCTTAACCCAAAGGGGGAACTCTTTTTTATATGAAGGTCAGTTTACCTGCTTTGAGGAGTACTCAGCCTGTGAAAACAGTTTAATGTCTTCTGTAGCTCTGCAGGAGCTTTGTCAAGTTTAAGAAAGTGGATAGTGAAGTTGATAGATGTGGGCATTTACCAGGCAGGGAGGGTCTAACAAAAAGACGCTATTGGTTGCGTTATGGGAAACGTAGGGTCCATCATTTTTGGAGCTAGACCCATATGAGGAACAAAAAGTCAGGATATCTCAGCCTCTGCTACTTTGATTTTGACCATTCTTTTTAAAAATCGGTCTCTTCCGTGTCCCCCAACTTTATGGAATAATGATACTAAATCACTTTTGTAGCGTGATAAGGAGGCTGATGATGAATAATTCTACATCTTTCATTGAGAAAGAATTAAAGTATGGGACAGCCATGGTCCCTGCCATAAAACAA
>LKNJ01007131.1:0-24304 GCA_002120245.1 Maccullochella peelii
CAGCAGTTTCTGAAATACTCAGACCAGCCCGTCTGGCACCAACAACCATGCCATGTACAAAGTTTCTTAAATCACCTTTCTTCCCCATTCTGGTGCTCGGTTTGAACTTCAGCAGGTCGTCTTGACCATGTCTACATACCTAAATGCATTGAGTTGCTGCCATGTGATTGACTGATCAGATATTTGCGTTAACGAGCAGTTGAACAGGTGTACCTAATAAAGTGGCCGGTGAGTGTATATCAACACCATGATGATTCTGGAAATAAGCTTGTAGAGGTAGGTTTTCTCAGAGACAAGATATCCAGAATGAAAGCAGTGTATTCTTCTGTTTGCTTAAAATGCCACACCTTTTTATTGATAGGCCATCCTCACCTTGTAAAAACACAAATTAAATACACCCACCAAATCCCTTCAAATATGAGGACCTGTCACTCTTGTCCCTGCAGACACTATGAGTATTTTACAGAGCATATTCACAACACCCAACCAGCATGAGGTCACATTTCTCAATGTGGACAAATGCTCAATTTGAATACGAACATCCCCAGACACCTTTAGCAGACCATGTACTGCCACAAGGCATGGGGTGAAGTTGTGACTTTACAAATAGCTATTGCATAAAACCAAAGGTGAATACATATTCTTTCTTTGTTAAAACATTTCCTAAATAGTTCACTATGTAAGCAATACAGACTGTATTGTCAAACCAGGGTGTCATTCTGTTAAATATTAAGGTTATTTGGAATTAGCACACCCCCATGTCACATGAAAGTCACAGACCCACACCAATTTGTCAAAGGTATACCGTGGCAAACCTCACACAATCCACGACTTATGCACACACACAGCTCACGACACATGACCAATTATTTATCAAATTGTTTGTTTTATGTATAAAATTCATTAGGTATTCAGTATATCAGTAAGATATATTTGATTATGGCTATTCTTTGCTTCCATAGGTGCTCTATTGCTTTTTAAGTATTTATTTTATTCAATCCCCTTTCAGAGCTTTTTAATAGTACTCTAAAGTGTAGAGGATCGGAAGACCTTTAGGCAGGGCATTGATTGGGGTTGTGGTTTTCTGAAGTGTTATCAATATGCTTCAAAAAGCCACACTAGTCTGATACTGTAACAGGGTGAGTAGCAAGGCAGAGGTTGCTACCAGGGTAATGTACTTTTAGGACAGAGCTGCAGCAGATGCTGGACTCACTGAACGCTGGTTAGGGGCCATTTAGCACCAGCAGACCTGCTGCTCTAAACTGGTGACCCGACACACCACTCACGCTGCGGCCACATATGTCTGTCCAGGCAAACACACAGCTCTGTGTGCAAACACACACCAGAGGACTGCATATCAGTTCCTTGGACCTTCTTCTCACTCTCTGTACCTCCCGTTTTTCATCCCTGCAGGTCGCTAGCAACATACCAAATCACCTGGATTATCAAAACAAGTTTTATTGGATAAAATCTCAAAGCACAAAGCAACATATATTTATGGTAAAATACATCATTTGATACTCAAGACATTTACAGAAATATGTATAAAGGCTCCATTTTGAATAAACATTAACATCAGTTTACAAAAGCATTTCAGGCGAGTGATTCAAGACAATACTGATAATATGAAATATTAAATCAATATGTACACTCCCTTTACAAATGGAAAGAAGGAAACTTCATGACATGTTCCCCCGTCTCTTTTAGAATTAAAACACATTTTCAGCATGCTTATGTAGGCAAATAAAGAATGTATTTAAAAGGATTCCAGCTTCCATATTTGGCACTACAAGCCAAACATTTGTCATGTAGATATCTTGTATTGCTCCTCGTGAAAGTCAACTAAACAGGGACAAATACAAATATAAAGCTATCACTGAAGAAGACTGCTCTTCATTCATGAATCACAAATATAGATGACAGCAAAGTACTCCCTTAAAAAATGACAAAGAATTTCACATAGTAAACTACATGACACATGCATTTTATGCTACAGGGATAGAGGGGCGTGCTCATGTAGCTATGTAAATGGAAACACCTCGGCCATACAGTATGTCCAATACCTACATCAATGCATTTAGTCTACAGTTTCTCTTCTGCAAACACACATGCCATCACAGCTGGATATGTCCAGTCTTAAATACATAAAATGTATGATTTACTCATAATTTTTTACTGACTGACAATGTCATATTCTGTAATTTGATTGCTGCAATATCTGGATGGGTGGCCACAAGACTGTAGCCAGGATTTTAAAAATACTAAGGTCATGAATCCACCACAACCACCCCAACTCAGGCAACACATTTGATTTATTCAGTTAACAGTTAATTTATATTTTCTGGAAAATGATTAACATGAAGGTCTACATGATGTTTTAAAGCCTTCTCCACACACAGGACTAAACTTCTGATGGGAAATAATGAATCCTTTATTTGTCTGTTCATCTAAAAGTAGCCAAATTAAAATATATTCAGACTACAAATACTGGAATCAACCCAGCGTGGGGCGGCTGTGGCTTAGGAGATAAAGGGGGTTGTCCACTGATCACAGGTTTGGTGGTTTGATGCTCAGCCCCACATGACAAAGTGTCTGTGGGCAAGACACTGAACCCCACATTGTTCCCAATGGTCAGGCCAGCACCTTGCAGGTGTGTGAGCACTATAATTTCTTTAACCATTTAGTATCAATTACCCATCCTGTGTTTGTTTTATTTACCCCCAAATCCCCCCCAAAATACAAAAGATATGACCTCAGTCTCCTTAACACTAGCTCTGGCCCTGGGAGGGCACTAAAAATAGTCCAGCAGCCTAACTGCCAGTTTTGCTCACAGAGTAACTGGTCTGGTCATTTGCAGTCACCACATCTGAACCCATGAAAAAGAGACAGCCAATGTTAGAGTGACAGCCTCATTTATATAATGCAGGAAAAACACAGCAGACAGTGTGCAGGAGCTGCCAATGACTCAGCAGGTGTTGAAATCACTTGATCAAAAAGTAACGTGTAGTGGGAATCCGTGCTAAATTTAGCATGCTAGGCTAAGTAGCTTCCAAGCTAGGCTAACTAGTTTTGAGTCCTCCCAAATGCTGAATGTTGTAGAGGGACAGCTTAAGTCACTAATGGTTGATAACTAACGCCATATGGACTTGTAAAAGGTAAAAAAAACCTAATTGTATCAATGTTTGTGTACAGCAATGGTTCCCAACCTGTTGTGTTTGACGTCCTTTATCATACCCCTTTGACAGAAGGGATGGCTTTATGGTATTGTTCAATGGTACTGTTTTACTAGTTTTGGCCAAGTTTGCCAAGTTTTAGATTTTTCTCCTAAACACAAATATGTGAATATATATTATCAAATCATAATTTCTTTTAAAAAAAAAATTCAAATTAGCTGAGCTTCACAATTTCCCATGTACCCCCTGGTAACTGCAGAAGTACCCCTTGGGGTACAAGTACCCCTGGTTGGGAAACATTGGTATACAGTATAACGTTGTCCAGACAGTAGCGTACCACAAGAATTTACAGTGCATGTCCTAGCTCGAGCCTTAGATGCCGTTTCTACAAGTATTGAAAACAGTAAAGTGCTCAAAGTTGGCACTAAATGCTTGGTCACATTTTTAGTCTTGATTACTTACTTTTTGATCAGGTATTTCCAGAATTTATTGAATTTCATATTTTGTAGTGCCCAAACAATTAGTCACAACTAAACACAGTTTGGTTAGCTTTTGGTCTGGGTCTGTTTCTTCTGGTTTGGGCTCCTTAGTTCCAATGATGGTAAATCTTAATACTACAATATACAATGATATTTTACACAATAGTATTCTTCCACCTTTGAGTCAACAGTTTCTGTTTGTCCCTTTCCTGTTTCACCATGCACAAAGCAGCTCCATAAAGAAATGGTTTTCCCAGTTTGGTGTGGAAGAACTTGACAGGCCTGCACAGAGCCTTGACCTCAACCCCATCCAACACCTTAGGGATGAACTGGAACCTTATCACTCAACATCAGTGTTGGACCTCACTAATGCTCTTGTAGCTGAATGGGAGCAAATCAATGCAGCTAGGTTAAACATCTGGTGGACAGACTGAAACCAAAAGAGTGCAGGCTGTTAGCAGCACATTAATGCCCATGGTTTGGGAACGTGGCTGGAGTGTAGGGTGTCCACATACCTTTGGCCATATGGTGTATTGTTTTTACTGTATTTTAAACATTGCAGCATGTTTAAGTTTGGCTTATTTTGCTAAACAAAATAAAAGATTGGTTTCTTCACAGTGCCAGTGCCAAAAATCTCAGTATCATATTGGCACTGTGATGATACCCAGCCCTGATAGTAATTGGTTTTGGTAGTTCAGAGAAGAGCTACTCGCCCAAAAGACAAGGACTGTTAACTCAGGGAGATGGACACAAACAAAACTGAAAATGTAAACGGAGGCAAAAACAAAATGTATATTTGTTCTATTGTACCAGTTTGGTATGTGGGCTTGACGCTGGCCTTTTAAAGAAATCTGCACTATGAACCTGTGATGTGGATATGATGCAGTTTGATTGATTGCATGTCTGAAACTGATCAATTCTACTCTGGTTCCATATGGAAAGCTCCTTAAACAGAATCAATATTTGACATTCATTAAACTTGCATGAATATGTTTTATTGTCATCATTATCCTGTGTTTTCAGTAGAGTGCATGGTATAAATGCTGTTTTTTCTTAAATAAATGTAAAATTTAAAGATATTAAATTATTATTTGCATAATATACCAGATACCAGCTTCAATCCAAAGTTCTGGCACGAGTTCTGGTATTGGTGGAGATCCAGAACCTGTGTTCTCCGTTCAGTCTGTTGTGCCTCTCCAGCAGCTCATTAATAAGAATCTGGATTTCCTTGTTTTGTTCACTAAAAGCAGTGCCTGACTACAAAACGTGTTTCTGTAGAGGAGGGAGTGTTGCATGAGTCTGCAGATCCTCACAGCAGCAGGAACTGATATGATGTTCACGCCATGGTGTAGCCATAGCTCCCACAATGCAGCGCTACCAGCAGCCGGTCTCTCAGGACCTCCTGGCTTGGGTATTCTGGGAGTTTCAGCATGTTGATACTGTGGAGAGGAGGAAAAAAAAAACAGGGCAGGTGGGTAGACATGGTCAACCCGGTGGAACGCTGTGGTCATCACGACTCAGATCTTGCTGCTGGAGGAGTCCTGATGTCTCATACCTATCCAAAAGAAAGACCTGCAGCGATATGAATTACCTGTTGCACATTCTGCCATGCAGAGACCTCTCCCTGTTTTCAAACTATGCCTTCAGTGTACAAGGACAATACCCAGTGCCAACAACACTGAAGAGACATACTGCCCTCTAGTGCTTAGTAATATTTGTCCCTCAGTTGTAGCTGTAGAGTGACTTGTACTGGGTCTGTATATCTGTATATCTATTCACTCCTTAATCTTTAAGAGGGTTGAGGGGAGAAAGAGAGGGATCATTAGAATGCTTAGTTTCTCCCAGTGAAGAATTTAACTGCAACTTTGGCAGTACTGTTGAGCAGCCTTGCCAACAGAGTTTGTTGTATGGCACTGAACCAGGGCTATAAGACCATTTAAGTTTAGTCTGAGACGAGTCCAACTGTCAGCACGTCAAGACTGAGAACAAAGAAACAAAATAGTGATCATTTAATATTCTTCATACTGCGGTCTTACTGTTGTTCATACTGAGAGTCAACTGTGATAGAATTCAATCACTCAGTACAGTTCTTTAGATTTAGATCAGTTTGTAAAGTTATAGGAACAGGAAACAACTGGTGCTGTAGCCTGTTCAAGTACTGTGGATGCAACAGAATCAAGTGGTTTAATTCAGAAGCTGAAAGGTTCATGGTCCTTCAGAAATACCAACTGAGGTGTTTTATAAGTAACCTTGCCTAAATATTAAATTATTTGTAATTCCTGCATATGACGATGTAATTTCTAGTAACTAATCACCTATAAGTGTAAAGTGCAGAGTATGTTTGTCAGTGTACAGCAGGTCAGCAGAACATGCAAAAAAAGTGAAATTTGTTTACAGACAATTCAACAAATTAGAAGAAAAAACTATTAATGGATATTATTATATATATTATATTATCATTATTAATATTAAATGGATCTCTGACAGTTTTTTCAGTCATCAAGATTTTAACAGGTTTTTTTTTTTTTTTTAAAAGAAGCTCCTCTGAAAATGAACAACTGCTTGTAGACTCAACTAACTCACATGCCACTAATGTGTAATTAATACCTAATTACACACTTCTTTTCAGAAAACTACCTAGGAGTTTTTTTATTGTTATTACACGGCAAAGACATAATAAAACATTATTATTATACGATAATAAAATACACAGTATCTGCACTTGTCAATGGAGGTATTAAAAAGCGTAACGTCTCTATTACTAACTGACAGCAGAGCAGCCTCTCCAGTCTGCTACGAGAGTGGCAAGTGATGGTGGGCAGGAAAAGGCAAAAGAAAAAAAGAGAGACATATCTGAGTCAAAACACCCACGAGACCAAGACAAGTCAAGGATAATAGAATAAACATCTCAAAAAGGACTCAAGACCAGACTCACATACTACAGGCCTGAATAGAACTAAGTCAAGAGAAAGAGACTAACAAAGAAATAGAGTAATTACCAGGTACTTGAGGTAGGCAGTAGGTTGGAGGTGTATGGCACTGCAGCAACGGTGAACTTCTGTAAACCGCTGCCACCCATCAGGTAGGCAAAGCCACCATGAGGAACCCTGGAACTGATAGAGAAGGATACTTAATTACAATAGACATTCACACATTTTTCTATATCAAGAACCATAGGAGAATCCAGCAAACCTTCCAGTGACAAACTGAAGCAGAAGAACCCGTTCCTCCTGGGTCAGACTCTTCACCACCTCCCAGAACCACTGCAAAAAAAAGCAGACAGATTAGCTGATGGCTAACAGGAAGAGATAACCCCAAAGGTGAGGTGGTTATGTTTGCTGCAAAGTGACATGAATACAGTTCTTCTTAACCTGTGGTAGAGTAAAACAGGTCCTGGTGCTGAGTATTGTTGGGGAACGTTAAACTATTTCTCTCTAATCAATGATTTTCTTCAACATCATCCTCATCATCTTTCTAAGGAAATTAGTTATTTTCAACTTTGGAGAATTTTCCCTTTAAGTTGGGAACATTTAATCACATCACTGAACACAGAAACTGCCCTCATATTTGGTATGTTCAAAATGTAAAATGATGAAAATGTTCAAAGTGCTGAGCTGAAATATCATATTCACTTCATTCACTTTGAGGTGAGAAAAAAAGCAGAAAATGAAAGCATGAAGGCGGATGATAAAAAGTAGTTTTAAGAAGCACCTGCCTGGGTTTTATCCAGGTTCTGGCACATTTTAGAATTTACAGTTTTAAAAATCAAGCAAAGCTTGATAATAAAATCTGTGTGTGAACTGTCATGCCAATGTCACATATAGTGGTGAAGATCCAACGTGTGGGCACATCTGGCTCTCAAACTGTATGCAGAGGTAAAGCATGAGGAGACAGCAGGCAACCTCGTGTTTTACCTGCTGTCAGACTCTAGGAACATAATCTGTACTGAAAACTAGAAACATGACTTCCTGCGCGCCTCCAACATGGCAGCCGCATAGAAAGGGAGCTCCCAGACATTGAGATATAAATGCCCTGTATAATCAATAATTTAAAAAGTAGGGACATGGTAAAATCTTATTAGAAAGGGTGTTGACTAGAGGAAAACAAAGGAAATCAGTTAAAAAAGTGGAGTTTAATTTCGAGGAAGACAGCGAGCAAACTAAGTTAGCAGCAGAGCTAGCAGCTGAACTAGCGGAAGAGCCAACTGAGCTAACGGGAGAACCTGCTAAGCTAAAGAGAAATCTGGCTAAGCTAGCGGGAGAGACGAGCCCAAATCACACAAATGGACAGATACGGGGTAGAGAAATGTGATGTAGGAGTAATGAATCTATTGGATCATCAAATATAACTTTACGTCTGACAAATTAAAAGATAGCAACGCTCTGGAGCTGAATTTGAATGTACTGAAAGGACATATGAAGGCGGAAATCATAAAGGAAATCCAGACCTATATAGAGGAAAATGATCATGGTGAGGTGTGCCTACCAGGACAATAATTGCCAAATCAGCATATTTAAGAAAGAAGAGACTCCATACCATAAAATCAGATTTAAAAAGGTTAGAAAGAGAACATAAAGACATTGGATGAGGAGATGAATCATGAAATTAAAAAGGAAAAAAAGAGATAAATGATATCCATGTGCAGGAGATTTTAAAAAATGAATGTTCATGAAACAAAGGTATTATGAAGCTGGAAGTTAATCTGGAAAACTGCTGCTTTAGATGCTGAAAAAGTAGCAGGTTAACAACAGTATTTACAAAGTAAGGGATTCCCATACTAAATCAACAATGTATAAGACAGAGGATAATCATAATTGCTTTGAAACATATTATACAAAATATATATGCCCAACTAATGGTTAACAACAGTCCAGATGGATTTATTTCTGGAGTCTTTAAATTTACCAGGAGTAACAGAAGAACAGAACATGGCCCTGACAGAAATAACAGCAGAAGGAATAAACACAGCAATTTCAAAACTAAAGGCTAACAAGCCCCCGGCACGGATGGGTACACCTCAGAGTGGTACAAATCACTCAGGGAATCACTGATCCCTTTGCTACGGAATACATTTAATTGGGTGCTGAAGGAGGGAGGCTCTCTGTAATTCCAAAGGAAGGGCAGGATAAGTTGGAATGTTCCAGCTATAGACCTATTAGTGTCCTTAATCAAGATTATAGATTGTTTACTGCTATTCTAGCCAGATGTATGGAAAAAATACTGCCAGAAATAATTCATTTAGATCAGACCGCTTTATAAGATATAGACAGACACACGACAACATCAGACGCACACTGCATGCAAAGCAACATATAACTGAAAAACAGGTAGAAGCAACAGTGGTGAGGCTGGATGCAGAAAGGGCATTTGACTCTGTTAGATGGGACGTTTTAGATTTCCATGAGATGTTTATCAAGACCATACAGGCTCTATATAATAAACCAACAGCTAGGATCAAGATTAATGGGAGTCTCAAATTCTATAACACTTGAACGTGGCTTTTGGAACCTCTGAGTCAATGGATAAAATAAAATGAAAATATAAAAAACGGTATAGACATGGAGGGGGGAGTATAGAAGATAGCACTATTCGCAGATGATGACATGGTATACCTATCATACCTATCATGAACTACTACAACCTTCCCTGCATTATGTCAACTCTTACAGATTATGGTCTACTGTCTGGCTATAAATTAAATGTACACAAAACACAGATTCTTACTTTTAATTATAGGCCAGACCAAGCCATCAGAGAAAATATGGAATTGAAATCAATGAAGTATTGGTGTCTTGGAGTCAATCTACCATAAGACTTAAGCCAACTAAAATCTATCAGTTACAAACCGTTACTCTCCAGAATAAAATCTGATATTAGAAGATGGAGACTAACTCCCTTTATGAGCATTGAGGTGATTAAAATGAATATACTTCCAAGGTTGCTGTATCTGTTCCAGAATCTGCCAGCGGAGGGAACAAATACATTTTGAGATATATTTGGCAAGGAAAATTAAGGGAGGGTTAGCTCTCCCTTGTTTAAAGAGCCATTATCAAGCCGCACAAATAAAAACAATGTTGAATCTGTGAAATCCCTCCTACTCAGCAAGATGGAAAGAAAGGTAGTACAACCGATGGCGTCCCTACAGGCTATAAAAGGTGATAATAAACTAAGAAAACACCTTATTCTCCTAAGATTTGGTTCAAAATAATCACGAAAAAAAGCTTGAAAACACATAGTTATGAAATGGGACCAATGGTATATTGGGAGCTCTCAAAGAAGAAAGAAATCAAGAATTAAAGGATCAATATGGCTTAATCAATCAGGACTTTTATAGATACTTTCAATTGAGATATTATTTAGAGCAAACAATAAGAAGGGAGAATCTAGATGGGTTGGAGTTAGGAATTGTTAAAATGTTTACCTCAGCATATGAATCAGATTTGGGTAGGAAGTTCATTTCGAAATTATATAGGGGAGTGGAAGAGAAGTGGGAGAAGAGGCGAATATTGTGTTATCAGTGGACAAATGGGAAGAGATTAATGAGCAACAGTGGAAAACAACGTGCTCCTTGGAGAGAATATGGATGGAAAAATATTGCAGAGAAGAGCAAATAAAGCTGATCACTTTCATGGTTTTAGGGGGTTTACCCTCTATTAGCTGTTACTGGCAGGACCTAAAGAAATGTATGGAGATATATATATACACATATATACACACATATACACATATATATAAATATATACACACATATATACATATATACACATATACACATATATACATATATAAACATATATATATACATATATAACATATACATATATACACATACATACATACATACACACACACATACATACACACGTGTATATACATATATACACACACACATATATATGCACACATATATACACACATATATATATATGCACACATATATATATATACACACACACACACATATACACATATATATATACACACATATACATATATATACACATATATATACACACATATACATATATACATACATACATATACATACATACATACATAGTATGACGCTGTGTTGCTGCACAATGAACAGCAGCACCAGAAATAACACCCAAGAGGCTGTCAGAGCCCCTAAGTACCCTCAGTGGCTCTGGACATAAACTCACATTCACAGAGACGGCTGTTCACACCGACAGAGACTCAGACACTGGCTTACATCAAACCTCTATCATATGTGTGTCATCTGTACTGTTACATAAGGGCTCGGCATGTGGAGCAAAAAAATAATACAGCCTGGCAGTCTGGGATTCTGTTCCTTGAGTGTGAGAGTGTAAACTGAACGAATCTATTTCCATCTGTCAGCTGGTGGGACAGGACGCCATGCGACTGAACTTTACATTAACACACATCATTCATGAGCCCAGTGTGAATAATAATCCGACTTGCTTTCATGCAGCTGTAGTGTAAGAAGAGAAGAAGAAGAGGAGGCTGTGGAGACTGGATCATGTTACTACAGCTGCATGGTTCACACCATGTCCTCATCGTGACTGACTGCTTTCACACACTCCTCGTATAGAGCTCCCACTGCGCTACGCCACAGTTGGGCATGACTTTTTGTGAAAGACGGCTGGTCGTACTGCTACACTTAACCTGGATTCTAAGCTACGGAAGGAGATAGGTGCTAGTGTGTATTAGGGCTGCAACTAAGGATTATTATTATTGATTAATCTACTGTTTACTCCTGTGATTAATCGTTGTTCTTTTAAATGTCAGAAAATGGTGAAAAATGCCCAACACAATTTCCCAGAGGCCAAAGTGATGTCTTAAAATTGCTTTTTGTCAGACCAAAAGTCCAAAACCCAAAGATATGTAATTTACAATGCATCAAATCCTCAACATTTGAGAAGCTGGAACCAGAGAATATTTGGTATTATTGCTTGAAAAGGGACAAACGATTAATCAATAATCAAAGTCGTTGCCGATTAATAATCTGTCCATTGACTAACTGATTAAATCGAACTAATCGTTTCAGCTCTAGCATGTACCAATACAATTTCGGTGCCGATCACAAAACGAGGAGCATAAACAGGTTTTTCTACAAATACCTTTTTTTCTTCTGACAAAAGAAGCCAAACTTCTCACATGGTAAATGTTTTCTAAAAGCCACACAAGAACTTAAAATGGACAACATTTTGATTTAAATCTTAAACTTACTGATCAAAGAAAACGCAAATAAGAGTACACATTTGAGTCGGGACCAAAAGCCTAGTCCTAGTAATTTTTTATCACAATATTGATATATATTGACAGTAAATTTTGTGGAAATTTGATAGAGAAACAGTTTATAGACAAAATACCCAGAAGGGATTGTCTGTTTTTTGCCAAAACCTGCAACTGAAATACCTGAAAAATCAAGGTGCAGATGCAGAAGTCATGTAGATCCAGCATTTCCATAAACAATCCCGCTCAATGATTTGTAACATTGTCTAAAATGATCTAATACAACCTGAGATACAAGATACTTTAGACAAAGTCATCATGGTGTATATTATCGTATCACCCAACCCCAGCAGAGGCTACTTCAGTATGAATGCTAAAGACAATAAAGGCTCTAAAGCTTCAGAAAAACAAATTATCAAAGTAACATTCTACATTAGAGAGGTATTTAGTGTATCTCAATCATTTCCACTCTACACTCAACAAACCCAAAGTTTGGAACGCTGTGATCTCGAGTACCCACATGACAACAACTGCATCATCTTCTTCAGTGGATAGAAGCTGCAGCTAATTGCGCACTCATAAGTGGCCCTTACATTTGCACTGCTTCTGGAAAAAGTGGTTGACAATTAGTGTGGCATGCTGCATATTACGAGCTGCTGTACAATGAGAATGGCAGGGAACCATTAGGCAGCTGCACTTCCTGTCATTTTTCAACTCGCCGCTGTCTGCATTTAGTGATTCTGGTTAACTGCAACTGACAATTATTTGCAGCGAGTCAGAAACAAGGATGACAGGGGTAGGATGACAACCTATCAGCATCACAGGTGCATTAGAGGAGAAGATCTGTGGTGATGCCGTTTGTGATGACAGCCCTGTAAACTGTTGATAAAATTTAGTTTCTGGTACGTAAAACTGGCAGTGATTTTTGAATATATTTTTATTATTTTGAATCTAAAGTAGCCCAGATATTGCTAAAAATAATCAAAAGAAACGTGCTTTCTTAAGGTTATCCATTTACCTACACCTAAGACTGACCTGTCATAGTGAGAGAAAAGATAAACTAAAACAGAGAAAGAAAGCAGTCAAAAAACACACAATAACAGAAGAGTAGGAGAGATGCTGCCAAGATGGTGACACATCACAAACATAAAAAGAGATGAGGAGAAAAGGCGTGATGACTCACTGCGTGGGTGTCCTGGTTGTCAGTGAGCTGCACCAGCGTCGGGCTGTGTTTCGACTTCCTGGATTTGGGGGTTTGCTCAGCGTGACCACTCTGGCCTCCCTGTGAGTCCTCGCTGCTGCCCGTGTCCTCCCCCACGCTGCCTGAACTGCTTCCACCGCTCGACGGGATGTTCTCCTTGTTGGTGTCTGCTCTGGCGGACGTGGCTCTGTTCTCAGATGGAAAAGAACGCGGCGAAGAAATGAGACATCTGCCTTCCATCTCACACTCTCTGTTGCACACTTTGATCTGCCTTTATCAGCTCGACATTGGGTGAAATGCTTCAGCAAACTAAATTCCAAGGTCATCCTGATACCTTATTTACTTATACCTTCTCTAGCAGCTAATGAGCTGTTTAGCGTTAGTGGTAATTCTATTTTCTGTCCACATTCTTATTGATATTTTCTGCCGTTTTTGGACTAATGCACTTCTCTAATCCATGTGTCACTAATCTCTCAGTCTCTACCAGATCTCCATCAGCAAGGATTAGCTTCTTACTGCAGTTGACTCTGACTCCAGTTGTTGACTGTACTCACTGTCTCAGAGGACAAGCTTACCGCACAGAATGAAGCCTTAACAACTGTTTAGTGTTACCAGAACACCAACTGGAAGTAGGAGCATTGCAGTCAGGCTTTAGTAATGAATGGCATATTATTGTGCTTTACCAGTAAGATGCGGAGACCTTGAGGTCCCACTGATAATTTCTACAAGAGATGGTATTCTGTAATTGCTTATGCTGAGTTACTTACCTCCTTGAACTCTAATAATCTAGTCTATTTTTGTTTGTTGTTTTGTTTGTGTATTGAGTGGAGTACTGAGTCACAAGCAGGAAATATTAAATTATCTTGTTACAGCATTAGTATTTAACTCTTATATAATGGCTCTACAAAACTTTTTATTTATTCTGTATATATTCATTTTGTATAATGCTTTAATGTTTTGTTTTGAAGTATTTATTTATCTTGTGATGTGGAAGTCACCCAGTTTGTGGTTTAATGTAATGGTTGAGCGGGTGACGGGGAGGGTGGGTCAGTTGAATGGTTCTGTTGTTTTGAGTGGATGAGTAAAAAAAAAAGAAAAAGAAGAAGGAAAACAAGTTTTTGGACTGCAAATATTGTTGCTGTATCTTCCAATAAAAATACTTGTATAAGAAAAAAGGGAATTTTCTGGTGTCTCTATCTTGAAATAAGAAAGAATAAGAATGTTTTCTGCACTAGAATCAAGAGAGAAAAAATAAAGCTTGACTTTGATTTACATCAGAAAAATATTTCATGTTATCATTCTCACTCTCAAACAAGATTTTTGCAGTGCACTTTAGTGTTGCTACTAAATACAAACCACCACTAATTTCATGCTGGTACCATCAACTACCAACACTACGACGATAACAGACTTATTGTACCTGTTCCTGTCTTTGTGCCTCAGCCCCTCTTCCTGTTGCTCTCTCTGGTGTCGACGTCTCTGTCGGGCAGTTGGCGTCACCCTTGGAGATGGTGGACGTGGGGTCAACTCACAGTCCTCTGAACTTTGATCCCCTAAAGGGTTTACATCGAAGAGATGCTGCTCCACTGCTGAACGTATCGTCCTGTCCAGAAAACTTAAGGAAAAATAAAAATAAATAAATAAATAAATGGAGAAGTTGGTTAAGAACTTTGCAACTTTATGGTCCAATAATAGTTTCATAGTAAGTAGAATTTAAGAAATTTCTAAATAAATTAAGACCTTAACATTGGCAATATTACACTGCATTTCATGCCACTATGGTGACAGTAATAAAGGGCACTTACTTTACAAAATCTGGTCTACATTGGACAGGGGAGAGGTGGTTACTGAAAGAAAAACAAGAGGGGAAGGTGAATTAATGCTACAGAAACAGGTGGTCACAACAGGTCACTGAGCAACGCTGAAAATACCCCAGCCTCTGGTTCTGGCCCTAGGTGATCAAGGCATCTAGTGCGCGTGTTAACTTTAGCTGTGATCAGAGCATAAGTAGGTCCTCTGAGAGCCAAGTGGCCAGCTTCTATGACTACCAGTAAGTCTTACAGCAGAGCATATGGTCAGTACTCTCTATATTGATCTATAGCTTAATCTATATTTTTCTTTTTTGTCATTTTGTCGATACAGGCATGTTATCTGCAGTAATTAGCAAATGATAGGTGGTTATACTATGTGTGCTGGGGTGTGTCTATATCTAATTCAATATATCTATAGCTAGATAAAAAGATACTGGATTTTTGTTACATTTAGAGTCAGACGGCAGCATCAAACAAGTAGTTCGATGTTAACTAAACAGCTTGGTTTGTTATTGAAGATGTAACTGTGTCTTACAATTAAGGACTTTAGAAGAACTAAGTCAAAGAGCCAATAGTGCCATTGTCAGTTATTCAGTTTCCATTTATTTTGCTATAGAGGATGTCATTCATCATTCTTTCTAAAAAGCTTAAACGTGCTTCTGTCCATATTTCTAAGCTAAATGAGTACAAAATACAGGATAGTAAATCTGAACACCTCACCATTTTAATCAAGATAAAACAAAACTAATTTGCAACTTTTTTTTGTTTTGTTTTGTTTTTTAAATAGCTGCTGATTTCCCAAACAAGACCCTACAGCTTTCACCACCTGATAGGTCAGCTTTTCCTGGAGAACAGCTACCTAAACATGTATAGGGGTGACCTGAAAAAAATCTTCCATAAACAGTGGTGTTGACAGTAACAGCACAGCTTGGCAGAGGCCCTGTACGGTGCACTGATAAAGGGAGAGATAATAATGGAGTGATAGTACACTGTGAAGGTGGTGAACCTGTGTAAAATGGCACAGACATGTATTGATGTTATCAAAGCTGTAGGCAAGCATAGTGAATCAGATGAAAAGGAGGCACGCCAGATCATGTGATATCCAGAAGATTGTTTTGACGAGTTCAGCAAGTTCAAATCATAAACATGAGGCTGTAAATGCCTGGCGCTTTTTATTGTCAATTTTAACATAACTGAGCTCAAGACAAAAAAATGTTATCATGTGAAGATCAGAAAGATCCTTCACTTTCAGTTCAGTTTCATTTATTCAGATGGTTCTAAAGTAAAGAGGACAGAGAGGAGTGAAAGTAATTTCAGCTAAGGTTCACAGGTTCTTCAGAGGCAGCAGACTAAACCGCTCGATTATCTCTGTCCATCTAATTATAGACTTGGCACTGGATGCAACAGGTTAAGGCAACAGAAAACGGTTTAATGGCTTACTAATGTTGACTTAACCTTAGACCCTAATGCTTGCAAATGTCAGAGGCATGAATTCATCAAGCGCAGTGGACACATTAAGGCCTGAAATATGACAGAAGTTTCTAGATCTGTCTACAACTTCTGAGATCTGTCTACAACTTCTGAGGACTGTCAAAGGTGATGAAAAGGCCAATAATATAACTGGAAGGATGTGCCAGGGGAAAATAGATATCATACCTCGAGAAATGTTAATAGCATAATGAATCGAAAGTACCACGCCCTATGTTGCACTTTTAGCACTGATACTGTGCTAGTTTAAGACAGTGCTCCCCCCCTAAGGTTATTGGCTTGTGACCCCTTAAGACAAAACATTGTCTAGTTGTGACTCCTCATCCCAGATTATGGCCTTGGTGTGAACTGTTGTGAGCAACCAAAGAAGGATTTGAAGGATTTTTAGAAATTGGAAGTGGTAAATGTAGCCATATTTCATGAGAAATACTTTGTCCAAGTATATTGAGAACTACTCACAACCTGAAATAAATTCTTCACATAATTGGTGGATATGTTTGATTCTGCTAAAAATGTCAAAAGCAAATGGATCTATTGGACCATTTGTGTTTGAACCATTTCTTCTACCTTAAAAGACACTGTATTGTGGGTGAAACTTCTCAGAAATGAAGAGTGAAGTCCCATTACAAAAACTCCTTATATGGTGTACTGGACTGTAGTTAATGTTCATGACATCCTGACATACACTATCTCTGTTCAGGCACAAATCTAGTATCCAAGTTGGTTCGTAATGTGAAATCAGCGTTTTATATATCCGCTTGTGCCACATTTAGGCTGTTGATGAAATAAACAGCTGAGCGTGACTGCCTGTAAGGGGAAATTAAATATCTTGTGGCAGCTATCATCGTCCCAAATAGACTACGAGTTGGCACAGTATAGACGAAATGTGGAAATTTGGTAAATCACCAAAGGAAGTGACATCACTGGCTAGAAAGAGCTTTGCACCACTTTAGTTTTACCTAAAAATGCAACAGTGTGAAACCACTCTGGTATGAGACAGGATTGTTTGCTGGTGTGCACTGGTGACAGTCTGAGTCATGAACTACTGGCAAAAGAGACCATAAGGCAAGAGAGATGAATCATTGCATCAGAAAAATAATGAGAATATCACCACCAGAATATGAGTGAGCCAAGCCAACAATCCTTCATTAAACATGTATATTCTAAAAATATAAAATACCACCAACCATAGTCAAATGTTTCATCGGGAACTGATCAGCTGGTGATTGTGCAACACAATGTGTAATTTAATTCCCCAGTTGTAAAAAACTGTATGCTAGCCATAAAGTCTTAGAAACTGAATACTTCTAGAGTCACTCCCTACCTTTCTACTGTCATTGTTAAACATCATGTTTTAAGTGTTATAGGGATAACTATGATCAACTTTACACCTTAAGAGGGAAAAGTCATAAGAATAACAGTAGTTCGGTCAAGGTCTGCTCCAGTCACTTGTGAAAGAGCAAACATGAACTTAGATTGAGGCCGATGCAGTGAGGACTACCTTAAAGGTTTACGCAGCACAAATCACATATATATAGGAAAGGCAAGTTTATTTAAGTGTTTTAAGATAGAAAGCCATTAAGAAAAGATAAGGCAATATAAAAAGAGATGTGGGAGTGGGAGCCTGTAGATGTTGAAGAGGCCCAAGAATGGAGCCTTGGGGAACTCCACATCATATTTGTACGCCAAGATGTGTAATTACCGATTCACATAAAGTAGTCCCCGTCTTTCAAATACGATTTAAACCAGTTTAGCACTGTGCCAGAAAGTCCAACCCAGTTTTCCAGTCTGTCTAGTAATATGTAGTCGACTATGTACAATGCAGCACTGAGATCTAATAATACCAAGATCGAAACTTTTCCACTGTTTGTGTTAGAGTGGATGTCATTCAAGACAGCAAGAGCAGTCTCTGTGCTGTGGTCGAAATCCTGACTGGAAAACATCAAGACACTTGTTTAGGACCAAGAAGATGTTAATCTGTTTAAAAACAGCCTTTTCAATGATTTTACTTAAAAATGGGAGGCGTGTAGGCCCTGTAATTGTTCATTAGTAAATAACTAACTACTAATTTCTGAATAACTCTGAACATTTGTGTGCACAGAGATAGTCATCTCAAAGAAAACAAAGGAATGATCAGAAAGAGCCACCCAGCCATAGAAAGTGTGCCCCTGATTGTGTGTGGGCTCCGTCACATGCTGAATCAGCCCATAGTTATCCAGTCAAAGTCAATGCAGATGATAGACAACAGTTCAGCAAAGTCATCAGTGAAGTTTGCACAGTATTCAGGTGGCCTGTAGATGTTTAAGAATGCTGCTCGACAGGAGGAATTCAACTGAAGAGTAACATATATAAAAGAAGTAAATTTTCCATAAGACATCTGCTTGCACTGGAAAGAATGATCAAACAAATGGCAACTCCACCTCCTTTCTTATGGACTCTAGCTTCGCTCATAAAACTGAAGTTGGGAGGGGTCGACTCAATAAGAACTGCTGCTTTATTATCTTAGTCCAAGTTTCAATTAAAAACATAAGATTGTGCTTGATAATGAAATAATTAATTAGAAATGATTTGCCTGCCAAATACCTGATGTTAAAGCTAAATTTAGTGTGTGAAAAGCATTCTTTGCCACTGTAAAGTTTTTGTGACAGGGCTGAAGACAGACTGTGAGTGACAAGGCATTGATATCAAATTTGATAAATTTGCAGAATTAGTTGAGTGCATCTTGTTCATTCTACTACTTAATCAAAACAGAAATACGAACATGAAGTCCAGAAGAAGAGCCTGCTTCTGGGCATTGGTGGGGGTCACTGTACGAGGCAGTAGGTCCATGCCCAATAGGAGAAAGAAGAGGCATGTTGGGGTAGTAGAAGTGGGGCAAGGACCCTGTCTGTCTTAGGCATCTTCTCTCCTGTCCATGGCATCCATTAACATCACATCCAGGACCTTAATCTCTGATCTTGGTTTGTTAAAGATATCCCTAAGAGGGGAGATGGGGGCAGAATGACTTTTGGTGACCTTGCTGGCCTCATCAGTCTCGTTAGCCCGGGCAGGAGAGAGCTGCTCTCTCGTTTTGTTGTCTTCGTTATCAGCAAGGTTGGTGTTACACAGAATGTGGGGGTGGAGGCAGCGCTAACGAGAGCTTCCATTTCATGAGTGAATCCCAAAAGGGGTGAGGGGAGAGTTAAGGAAGGAGGAATTAGGAGACTGATCCATGAGCTTGTTGCCAACACGCTGACATTGAAGCTGTGATGTTTTGTCTTTGTGGAGCCAAGGCTGCTGTGTGTCAGGGTGCATCATCTTGGCCTGGCCGATGGATGTCGCAGACTGAACCAAAAGTGGTCCATCAGTACTTTAACTCCAGATCTGCTTGGGTGGAAGCCATCAGCCCTAAAAAGATGCATTCGTCCCCAGAACAGATTGAAGTTAACAATGTAGTTGATCCCTTTCAGACCATAGAATTTGCTGAGCCATGTGTTGAGTCTGAAGAGTCTGCTGAACCTGGTGATCCCTGTTGACCGTAGGCAGTGGTCCACTAATAAAAAAACTGGGCCTCCAGTTTGTCCAGACAATTAAACAGTTCAATGAAATCATGCTTTAGCACTTCTGATTGTTCTCTGCAAACATCATGGGCCCCCACATGTAGAATAATTTCATACATTTTGGGGTGTTCATTTATCAGTTGAGGAATTTTCTCTTTTCTTAGACCATAGCATCTGGGAAGCAGTATGTTTTATTTATCCTACTGCTTATGTTTCTGTGTTTTTCTCTTTTGCTCCAGATGAGCCTTTTTTGCCTTTTTCTCTCAGCTGGCACTTCATAATACTCCCAAGTCTAAACTTATCTGTAGTCATCTCTGACTCCACCGCCACCTGTCTCACTGAGATTTATTAATAGTTCAAACCTGTTTTCCAGTTGTAATGTCTGGGTTGACCTTTGGCTGTCTGCCAGATGTCCAGGGTCGAAGTTGGCTGAGCTGAATCCATAAATTTTGTCCGATGTGCTGTTTGTCATAAACAGCACATCAGTTCACTGGTTTCATTTCAATGAGGCTTGAGAAAGTTATGGAGTCATTTAGAAATAGCTGAATCTTGTCGAGTTGTATTCTGATGAACTAACTCACCAGCAGAAGTCATTGGCAGAGTGTCCTGAAGTTCAGAAGAATATCCTTGTCTTGAGTACTGCAATCCTCTGTACCAATTTATGACAGTCCATACAGACTCCCTCATGTCTGTATGGTAAATAGGAAGGCTACAGCCAGCTTAGCTTAGCGTAAAGATTGGAAACGGGGGGGAAACAGCTAGCCTGGCTCTGTCTGAGGGTAACAAAATTCAAATTTGTGGTTTTACAAGGTGTTATGTGCTGGACTAGTTCTTGGCCAGGCACAGTAACTTCCTGGAGTCTTGTCTTCAGTTGTCTGTGTCTGTGTCTGTAAGATTTACTGTAAAGTCTGAAGGTCTGTAATGAAATTATAGGTCTGGCAGTTTAATTGTGCTATTTTGTTTCACTGAGTGTGATTTTAAAAAGCCAGCAGTGCAAGTCTTTGTTGTACAAGAGCTTAAAGTTTGCTTCATATAATTGTTTCGTTCAGGACTTTCTAACTAAGAAAATTGCTACGTAAATAATAGTAAGGACAAAATAATATGTTTCTGTAGTTACTGTCTGTGCTGGTGTTCTTTAAGTCAAGTGTTCTTTAAGACATAGAAAGAAATGAGGAAACACTCCAAAGCTTCCACAGCAGAAGGTTATACCAGTTAAATCCCCCACACTGTGTACCCAGGGGCGTCCATTCAGTTAATCCAGTATTACACCAAGCAGATATTAGCCAGGACCTTTAGAGTCTTTGGTCAACACACACAGAAGAAAATTATGTTGATCTATGATCCATTTTGACTGGGCTGAGGCTAAGCTCCCATGTGGCAGCTGGATAGTCTCTGTATGTGAAGGAATGCAAGTAGACTTCAGCAGAGAAAGAGAAAGTCTGTATGGTATGTGCGTGTGTATGTGACAGAGTACAAGTAGGCCATGGAGTTAGTCATTGATGAACATGAGCAAGAGAGGTGACTGGGAAACAGAGGCAAAGGGAGAGAGAAAATGTCAACAGGCATTAGTCTTAGTCATTCAGAAATGTCAGAGTGAGACAACTAATGATTTCATTATTTAATCTGTAAATTATTTTTTCAGTTAATTAAATATTTTAGTGTATAAAAAAGCTAAAGACAACATCTTCAAACTCATATTTTGACCAACCAACAGTGGAAAAATCACAGATTAAGTGTCTAATTAAAACAGAAATGTAGCAAATCTGTTGAAGCTGAAAAGGTCATGAGGTTAACGTTTCAACGCGTCCAATACTTTGGTTTCTTACCAATTTATGACAGTTGTATCAGCCTCAGCTGTACTTAATGCCAATTAGCAAATGCTAGCATGTTAAGATAAACTAAGATGGTGAAAAAGGTAAATATTACCTGCTAAATATTAGCAAGTTAACATCGTCATTGTGAGGATGTTAAGCTACCAGTGTTCTTCTTCAGAAGGAAGACACCCTCTCCCCTCACTCTCTTCCAACATTGGATTGGGGGCGGCTGTGTCCGACCACTTGTGTAACTTGTTTGAAAATGTGAAAATGCTGTTCTCCCATATTTAAACTATATCGCGCCCTCCCCTCTCTATGACGGCCGCCTTTTAGTCCGCCTCCCAGTGTGGCTATTCAGAACAGGTATAAACACACCCGAACTGGATTTCCAAACAGCATAGGAACTAGTTCTGTTCAAGCAAAACCTGACCCTTAGCATGCTGATGTTAGCATTTAGCTCAAAACACTGCTGTGCCTAAAGTACAGCCTAACAGAGCTACTAGCATGGCTGTAGACTTACTCTTGTTGGTAAATAAATTATTTTAACAATTAATCAATTTCCAAAACTGATGGCAGCCTTAGGAATAGATAATTATAAATGAAATGCACTTATCATATACATAAACCTGTGTGCCTGTACATGCTAATATGAATTACAGACTTATGAAATGTTTTAAATGGGACTTTAAGTGACTTACAAAATGTGAGTAGTTTTGCAAAATGTCATCTCAAGTTTACTGAGGAAGTATGCGGAGTATTATGTAATGCATAAAGAGAGAGATTATATATCCCATGCCTCAGTAAAACAGGTTAAAGTTATGCATTATATAGTGCACATACTGTACATAGCTGACTCTATGACCGTCCACATGTCTAGGACTTGGATTAGTACACTAAAGTTGGGAACTTTGACCTTCCATCATGGATTAAAAGGATTTGTGTTTTATTACATTATAATCAAGAGACAAGATGCCCCAGTCAAAGGTAAGTTGTTTTATCCAGGTTTCCTGCTGCTACAAAACATTTTTACAAAAGCTACAAAAGTCTTTATTATCTGTATTAAAGTATTTTGATCATCTACATGTTGTCACCTGTGATTGTGCAACAGTAAGATTTAATCAGACTATAAAAATCTTAAAGTTTTAATGTTCAAGCTTGTCTGTCTGTTTAATATGAAGCACACAATTATAAATTGTATTTAGAGTTGTACGGCAATCTTTTTGTCAGCTCTGAGTATCCTTATCCTAGTTACTCTAATTATCCTGTGAAGCTTTTGTCCTGTGTTATTTGTTCATTTTGTGTGATTATCACGTAGGTGTGGTCAGGCTGTACTGAAACGTTATCACTTGCACGTGCAAAGACATGAGGTTTGCTGCATATTGTATACATGTATTGTCATTCCATTCACTTGTAATGGGTTCATTTTTAGAGCCCAAGGTGACATCTTAAAATGTCTTGTTTTGTTAGACCAACAGTGCGAAACCCAAATATATTCAGTTTACAATGATACAAAGAAAAGCAGCAGATCCTTCCATTTGACAGCATGGAACTAAAGAACATATTTGGCATTTGTTCACAATTTTTGCTTGAAAAATTATTTAAACCATAAATCGATTATCAAAATAGTTGCAGATTCTTTTTCTGTCTATCAACTAATCAAGTATATTATATTATATATTATTAGTATATTAGTTGTTATTCTTCCCACACTGTTTAATGATTGTGACCGTCACATCATTCTGAAACAGTGTCTTCACCCAGATGTGTCTTTTGCTTAAGTGGTGTGTCTGAGACATGTGCTGCGGCTGCCTCTGCCACAATAACCAATCAGTGGTGAGCAAACTATTGCATGTGCACGCTGCCTTGCTTTCCCCCCAAACTGTTGGTTCGATTGTTTCAGATGATAATGCATGAAAAAGGCAGCACACAGCCACATCTCCAGTCCAAAACAACATACTCTCCAACAGTTTTGCCAGTTTTCTAAAGCAAAGAGAGGAGGCCTACCTCATATAGAAAGGAGATATTGGTCTCTCTTCTTCTTGGGAGCTGAAATATGAAAACAAACACGCATAAATAACTAGCTTGCAGGATGTGGTTATGATGTGCCATGGCATAAAAACATTAACCCCCACACCCCTCATCACTACATGTCACTGCGGCTGAAAATAGGAGCATAAGGCTGGCTTTTGCCTGCAGAATAATAGACAAGCAGTGCTACAGATCAGTGCCTTTGTGGAACCTGTCTCGGTTAATTATTATGAACCAACAGAGAAATGTGTGCTGCTGTAGAATATAGGCTGACCGCTGGATGTGTGCCATGATGACATTATGCAACGATAAGAGGAACTCAGTGTTGGCACTGAATGTTGAAGTTGCTTAACATTTTCATATCCTGGCGCTTACAGGCTGAACATTTCATAATCACCTAGTCTTGTTTGCCTAAGCAGAGCTGAATACTGCATTATCTTCTCTAAAGTCAAAGCAGGAAGAAAAACACTGCAACCAAACCTGAATTGTTAGACCTTGTAACAAATAAGTGTTAAATCAAGGCTCTCTTTTTATATACACACACACACACACAC